>VXBO01009375.1:292199-317199 GCA_013400135.1 Rhinoptilus africanus
ACCCTACTCTGGCACATTAACAATCTGTGTATTCATTTATCAGCAGTACATTTTGAATTGTATATTTATGGCACAGTGCACTTTTCATAGCTGAAAATTAATGAACATGCCTCTCTCGTAACAAACAAGCACCTGTGCTGCATAGTTAGTAATCGGAAACAGATTTATTTTTATTAGTGTATATGTGGGCAAAATTTCTATTTTTTTTTAAACTATGGTATGCTAAAAGCTTGATTATAAGAGCATATTCTGCAAAGGATATCTTTGTTTTATAAACTTCTCCTTATAATTTCTGCCTGTAATATTTTCTTTTCAGATTTAGTGATAATGCCTTCATATAGAATGTAATCATTTGTTTGCAGAGCATACTTGTCTTGACAAATCAAGTTCGGAGCTGTTGCCCACCACTACTATAACAAAATGAAAATCCACAAGTAATGAGGAAGATGGAACCGAATATTTAACCATTTCAGCTAAGGAGTGCTTCCCAAATGTCTTTTCATATCATTCACAGCTCCAGTCAAAACCTGCATTAACCTCACCAGTTTGGACAAATTACTCCTGGAGATGAACTCTCCCTGTTTCCTGGCATGTTACTCACCAGTCTTCCTTTTTATTATTTAAGGACAGGGTTTAGCCCAGGAATCAAGATTCAAAACCATGAAACCTATACACATCTTGAAATATGCTCCTGGCCCTTAAGTTTACTCTTCATTTAACTTCCTACCTGCTGCAACTCTAACGGGGTCCAGGGAGTTCCAGCACCATAAAACAAGTACAGTCATTCCTGTTAAGTCCACACTATCTTACTCCTTTATTTCTGAGTATAAAGAAACATCTCCTGTCACCATCTTCACGCATCTGTGGCCTTGTTGCTCCCTCCACGGCTCCTTCGTAGCCTGTGGCCCGAAGAGGCTTTTCCAGGGTTAGAAATAGGAACTGAAAGAACAAAGACAATCTTTCCACACCCAACTATAACTGAACTCCACTTGCGTACCACTCAGCACTAGAGGCTTCAGCTTATGATAACACCTGTAATACTACAGTCAAATAAAAACCTTGTCACTGATAATGGTGACAGAAGGGGCAGCTCAGTCATTTTTACTTCACAGAGAAGAAGAAAAACACGCAGAAAACAATCCCAAACTAAGAAGATAATCAAATATTTCCAGAGTTGTTAATTTGGGAGCCTCTATTTCACTTTAGTAGACCACAACTTCAAATCCAAACTTGAATACAGACTCTTTCATTGAACTCTTTAATCAAATTTATTTGTAAATTAAGCTACAAACACCCTGTCAAAGCCCATTAAGAAACCTGAGCAAAACTCTTCTGGAGTATGTGCTGTACACCACCAAGCAGTATAGCACATCAAGTCTTGGATCTACACTGCTCTTCTCAGCGGCATTCGGCAAGACTGTCAGATGCAAACATTGTTTTTCAATGACCTACATCAAACACAGTTTCCTGTTCACATACCAAGATGGACATACTAACCTAAGAATGCCAAAACATCAAGCCAAAAATGGTTCTTCTGCATCCACCAAGCTAATGGCCATCTTGCTAATTTTCATTATGTATCCCTTACAGTTTTACAGTCCCTACAACCATAAAAATATGCCCTGTATAGGAAAAAAAAAAATAGCATTTATCTCACATCACAAAAACATTTACTTCCAATTAAGTGCATATTTGTCAGGATTTCAAATATAAAGCAACCTACTAACAAACCCATTAAGAAAAAAACTATGTATTTCAAGAGCACTCTAGGTGCAAGAAAAATTTATTTGGAGTAAAAAATCATAGCTGATGCTGAAGCCCTGTAGCCCTGATCTCCAGCAATGACGAACAAGTCTGAGATTAATTCCCAAAGTGGTTCTTTCTCTTGCAGGGCTGTTGGGAGTGTAACTTCTTGCAGACACGTTCAGGAAGAGCACCAGGCGTAGCTCATTCGCAACCTGGGCCACCTGACACAGAAAATCCTTCTAGTTCTTCAAAGGTATTATCTCATCTCCACCAGCTCATCATTTCAAAGCCGTCTCAGCTCAGAAACTCAACACCAGCCCATTTCTTAGCATAGGACCAGAATGGGAAGGGAACAACAAAGTCTTCCAGCTCCAATACTGAGAACTGGAGGATGCTTTTCATGGTCCAGTCACAACCCAGCACGGTGTTTAAGCTGCATTTTTGCTTAGAGCTCAGCGAAACTGGGATATTTGGTTTTGGGAAACTCTTGTGCTTCATGAGTTGTGAAAGAGTCCCTGGGTTAAACGCAGTGGGGGTTTCAGAACACAGAAGCTGGGAACGGAAGTAACATGTGGAAATTTTGGACTCTTTGGGGAAACATGTACAAGGCATGCCTCACTAATAACACACTATGACAAAAGGCAAAATGTTCCTCTGTGCCAGTAATGATATCTTCTCAGTTTGGCCTTTTAATGCCCATGTCAATAGTAGCCCCATCTGATTTTAAAAGTAGAATATGTTTCAGTAATTTTTACTGCAATTCTCTACTATATTTTATAGTAATAATGCTGTTACAGCTATGATGATCTAAGGACATAAGCACAGCAGAATTTGCAAGAAGTAACAGCTTATATTAAAACTTCACTAATATTAAAACGGCTAACATAACCTGAGAAAGCAGGAATACTTTTCAGGCACAAATTCTTTTTCAGGAGCAGAGCAAGCAACAAACCTCAAGCTCAATTACTGAAGTTAAACTCAAAGCAATTGTTCCCAGTCTACATTTATCTCATATTTAATAGAGATAAATGTAATAGAGATAAAATAATATTTTAATATTTGTTTGGTTTGGTGTTGTTTTTTTTTTCTTTTTAGGAATCAGCTTTAATATTTATTTTTAGGAAAAAAAAATAATTTTAGGGAAATACATTATTTGTTTACTTTTCAAGGCATCCATTATAGCCAACACAGGAGCATTGAACTCAATGTACCTGTAAAGTAATTCTGCCACAGAGAACACTATTCTACTGGGGTGAAGGACAGACCTGTAAACCAACACAACTCTGTCCTGCACCTTATAAATGTTGGGATAAAATGCAAGTTTATTATACAGGTCACTGTCACAGGCTAATCATTTTCTTAGTGGGAGTCTAAGCATTTGCCACTGATGACTCAACTCCCTAAAGTCATCTTTTAAAAACTCCTAACTATACATTTCTAAAGAAATATATTTTTGTGTGACACGTATTCCAGTGCTGGAGGTTACAGTTAGTATCTGAAGAAAATGGAGACTTTTTCTAAGCATGGATACTGTCATGTTTACTTTAGTAGTTTTTCTGGCAACTTCTGGAGAGCTGGGTGCAAAGATATTTCCGATCAAATCCTACAACTCATAAAAAAATAAAAATCTCCTTAATTTAAAAGGAGCGTACATTAGAATTGGTTTAGGTCAGTAAAATTAAAAAGCTTAACTTTCCTTATCCAAAGGCCAAGAAGAACCCTGAAAGGTTTGGACACACCAATCTTTTGCTAACTGTTCATAAGAAAAAACAATGTACAAAACCTATCCCCATTAATTAACAGTATGTATGAACTTACTGTTAATTGAAGTTTGGATAACTGATTATAAAGTGTGAACTACTTCATCTGCCACAAACTTGAAGAATACTATTTGGATGCAGTTTGCAATGGAAATCATCCACTATCCTGTTTAAATATTAAAAAGCAGAGGGGTGGGGCTGGGCTCCGTTTCACTAAGCTCCGCGCACCAAAGACCACTGCGCCACCACCATTTAGCTTTTGTGCACACGTGTTTATCCACAGATCCCAATGCACTCAACAAAGAAAGCTCATCTGTATTTTAGAACAGCGGAAACTGGAGCATATAAAGACAAAATGACTTGCTTACAGAAAAGTTTGCAGAAGAAAGAAGCTTATTTCAATTTACTCCCAATCCTATCCATCCCTATGACATTAACAACATCCTTGAAGTAGTCTACAGTAAACCTAAATATTTCAAGCCATATATGTTCACCTCATTTCAGCACAGATGACCTGACAGACTGAAAACCAAACATCATAGGTAGAAGCTATCACACAAATCAATACTACTCTGTCACTCCATATATAGATAGTTATAAGAAATGCACATTGTGAGACACTTAGTTACAAAAGTCACACTGAATGAAACATTTACAATTGCAGAGTGGACTTGATAGAAATAAACTTCTTTAAAAAACAAAACAAAACAAACAAAAAAATCCCCCAGTCCTTAGTCACAGTTTGTTGTGCAAGTACAAACTGATGGACTTTGGTATGACCATATTTTCTAAGCTGCCCATTTGCTTGTTTTTATCAAGGTGTTCCCAAACACTCCTCAAGGAACCCTTATTGCAGCAATTCCCAGTGCTGGGAAGCTCCGTCCATTGCCAGTGGTCTTCTGCATTGCTCAATAAGAGCCCCCAAAACATTGCTGTTGCCTCACAGAACAAGAAAAGACATTTACAACTATTTCACTTCAAGTGCTGGAAAACAGGAATCCGTAACATAAATTCAGAGAGACCCTTAAAACGTAGAAACTACTAGGCAGGATAAGTTCAACTTACCAAAACAGGCTCAGATCCTAAATTTGGGTTGGGACAACAGAAGCTTTTGAGTCTATCTTCAGATAAATTTCACAAAGGGCTTAACATTTATCATATAAATTCAAGCACTTTTATCTTAATAGAATGCAAAGTCCAACAGAGGTAGTAGTAGGTATGTTTACACAGGCACCTCCTCACATCTCACAGGGACAGAAAGCAACAATTATTTTAAAGGATCTGAAACAACAGTTTGAAAGCAGAGTAAGGAAAATGGAATCAAATTGAAACTGCATGGACAATTTAGGCTTAAAGAATGTAATTACACAACCAAATTAAGGAAAATTCTCCTTCTGAGAAAGGCAGGGTATGGTCTTTAGTCTGACAAGTGGCCAAATATGTCCTTGCTCTGCTCAAAAAACTCCTGTAGCACGTGTATCTCGTAACACTGGAGCAATCCACAGGGAACTGGAATCCAGTCTGTAAATCACAACTCACCTGAGCAGTTCCCAGCACTGACACTACATCAGATGATGCCTTTTGTTTCTTTGATGAAGAGTCAAGACGTTTATTCTAGATCCAACAGTGTAGCGAGATAAGCCTGCGACTTTAGGCAGGGTGTTTAAAAGCGACCGATTTTCAGAAGAGCTCGCTACTGGTAGCTACTGCTTTTTCAGCTGACAATAAGATTCTTAGTTCCTTTGCTTTCAGCTGCTCATCTGTACAATGAATTGAAAAACATATATATATTTTGGGAAATGTATTATAAATCTTAGGTTAACACGGGTGTGAAAGTATATCACCTGTTGAGTAGTACTAGTAAAATTCTTGGACCTCCCCTTCCTATTTAATTAATCTGATAAATCCCCTTGCTTTTGTATGGCAGGAGTACTACATCTCGAAGTTGTACATCGTCTAGATGCCTTGAGGAATTAAGTTCAGTATCACTAGTAGCAAGCTTTTGTAGCGCATGAACTAATTTTATCATTTGTCAGTCAGTCAGTCAGTCGCACTCTTAACCCTGACCACCCATTTCCTGCACCTCCATCTTCTCCAGGGCCGCCTCAGTCAGCCAGAGGGACAATACGCTGCAGCCATCTACTCTGCTGGCTGGGCCAAGTATTTTGGTTCTGGGAAATGAGGAGGCTGAAGGCAGCAGAAGCTTTTCTTACCGTTACTTTTGACAGGGAAACTCACAGTGAAAGGCCTGAGAGCATGTGCTGCTTTCAGCACTAGGGAGCAAGGAGCAGAAGCACTCTGGAGAAGTCAAGGACATTTTCTTATCCGACTCCTTTCTACACAAATCTCCCTGCCATCATCTTTAACTGAACTGGAGCCAGCTCGACAGCTCTGTTTCTTCCTCTCCAAAAACAGTGGCTTTGGGGACTCAGAAGAACTCTCAGATAAAAAGCTGGGTACTATTAACATGTTCTTTTTCAGGAACTGTGTTGCACAAAAAGCTTCCGAACTTGTTTTTTTTTCCATCTGTAGGTCTGATGCTGCTGTCCCCTCACAAGCAAAGTCCTCCATCAGAATCAGTCGTTCCCTAGTTTTTATGTTTCATTATGATCAAAATACATATTTACACCATTACATAAACCTCACAGATTATGTAAAAGCACATAACTTCAACTGCAGAAACACATGGACAAGACAGGACCTCAATGATACTGGACTAGCAAGTGTGGGGGGAGTATTTTCAGAAAAGGTATCTCACAGGGAGTTTTCTTTGTCCCTTGTAGGAGATAATTTTAATGTAGTAGTTTGCTATGCTCTCAGTTTTTGTGTGAACGATGTAACAAAGCATACAATTATTTTTCCTCATGGATTGTAGTGGAAAGCCTAAGGAAATTTTCTTAAACTTGCTGCTTACCTCTTTCCCCAAAAGGGTATGATTCTCTTTAAAGTTAAAAGAAAAGAAAGAAGACATAAAAAAAAAAAAAAAAAAGAAGAGTTATATTACTGGTAACAAAGGTTTTAGCATCCACTAAAATGTCAGCTAAAGTTGCCAAATAAATACTTACATGCTGCTGATGACTGTTTGTTTAGGAAAAGGAGATTTAGCTGCTCACATGTTCATTAGCACACACAGAGAAATGGATGAAAAATTCTTTTGGTGCTTAAAACTGATGCCATGGCTGCTGCTTACAAGTATTTCTAATACACAGTGGGTAAAAAGTGAATAATGACCAGATTAAGATATTTAAGGAAAACAATGCTTGAACTTTTTCTTTAAAAAAAAAAAATAAAGCAACCAACAAAAATGCCCCTTCTTTTTTCCTGGTTACTCTATAGACTCAGAATGCTTGAAGCAGCCTGCCTGTTATTTTAGCAAAATATGGTGATTTCTGAGCGTTCCTGTGCTTTTACATATTTGAGTTTTGCAATGATTCAGGCATTATTGCTCTGTAATAGGTGTGGCTGCCTTTGAAATGTAAGCTCACAGCTTCTGTAGTCAGTGAACCATTGCTGATAGGGCTGACTAGTCACAAGCAAAACTGGCTAGTTATGAAACTACTATAGTATATCCTTTATCTCATACACATTTAAAGGATTTACCTATCTATCCCACTGCAGACCTACTCATTGAGTAGGAGCCAACAGCATATGATTGTGTTAATTAATCTGCTATTGTGAGTAAAGGAACAGCTGCAGTGGTCTCGTGGATACGTTGTCAAAGGAAAACAATGTAATGTTAAGCTTCTGACTGCATATTCTGTTACAAAGGAGGTTTACGAGAAGTTAAATTCATAAATCACAGATCATTTTTATAATAATAATAAATATCATCTGACCTTTAAAGGAAAGGTTTTAGCATTCTTAATTTCAGTTTGAAATATGTTCTGAAATACGATACTTAAGCTTTAACCCAATTCTTTGTTTTGAAAACAAACATTCCCCAGAAATGATAGGAAATGGTAGTAGCTATAGAAATGACCTCTGACTGTACTAGATACATGCCATTGTAGTTTTAACAAAGATCAGAGCCCAAAATATCAAGTTAAAAGAAAAAATTGTTGGCTTCCATCCAATGCCTCTTCTAATATAAACACAATTTCCAATATTATACAGAAATGCAGAATGAAAGGAACATTCATTACAGGAAAAACACTTATTATTTACATAGGATTTTATCTTTTTTTTATATGGAAAAGGGTACAAAAAAGACTTTTTCCTAAGTAAAATAACATAATCACTTTTGTGATTCAAATCTACCCCCTACCAAATCCTTTTGGACAGTATATACATCGATCCTTTCATAAACACCCAAGTGGTGACTGACCCAAAAGAGAGAACAAATAGAAATTTTTTATGGCTGGCACTTAGAACGTAACCATAGAAAATTGTGTTAGAAATGCAAGTAGGAAAAGTTTCACAATTCAAAGATGCCTTGATTCAATATTAACCTTGAGCTATGGCCAGCATGATTTTATGAAAACACCCTGAGAGCCCTTTAATTCAGAGGCGGATTGAAATAAACAGAGAAACATCGGATACAACCATTATTTTAAATAACAGGGACCAGATTCTCAGTGGGTACAATCAGCAAGTCTCCACTGGTATCCATATCCTTATGGCACTTTACAACAGCACAAGAGCTGGTCCAAAAAGTACTACCTGTCAAGCAAACATGTCAAATTACAGAATTCTTGCTTTGTTTTGTTTATTTCCTTTGACAGTTGCAGTTGGCTTTATTGACATATATGCTTTCAATTAGATAAGCTACTATTTTATTTCTCTTAAATCTTTTATGTCTGTCACCCTTTTCTTTTCTCCTTATTTTAAAAAATCTGTTAAAATTGTGAAACCAAGGACCCAATCCAGAGCTCTGGTACACTGGAATGACTGATGATTTCAGAGGAACTATGCCAATTTAAATCTCTACGATGTCCTGGCACCAAAGAAGATGTTTCGCTTCAACTGGAGTGGAACATATAAGAAAGACTAAAGTGGCTTGATTCACAATTTTAAGTGTGATTTAAAACAAAGAAAAAGAAAGGAGCATTATTTTAGATAGAAATCACCAGTGTACAACTTGATAACCCAGCAGTAGCTGTATGGCACCAAATAACAGATTTCAATCCAACAGCAGGCTCCAAGGAAAGAGAGTAACGCCAGAAATTAGGACCCTAGTGCTTTAAACCCATGTAAGTGATATCTTCTAAATTAAAGGGTTGTTCACAATACGAATGATTTTATGGCTCACAAAATGCAGTATGAGCTATGGATACCCAAATAAATAAATACATCTAATAATATTAGTGGATGTTCCTTGCATTTAGAGGATGTTGTTGTTCTTCAGAGTAAATTCTGGTATCCTTACAGCCAGTATCGCCCAGAAATATTATAGAAGCTCTTGAGAACTGCCATCTGTATTTTGGCTCATACACACTATTATTTAACAGATCTGACTATGCTTTATTAAAATATCAGCTTGTATCTACTTCCTGAAATATGCACACACTTTTCACCTCAACTGTGTAGAATTGCCGATTGCTTGCATAAGGTCATTAAAACAACACTTTTTAACTTTAATCAGGCTCTGTGAATTCATGAGCATCATTAGTCACTGGGTTGATGACTTCAGTGAGGTTGATTGGGTTGGGCCTTCATTACTACTTAGTATTATGTTTCATTTTCCAAGTCAAAATTCTCAAATAGAACAATTTCTTGGACTTTTAAAAGCCTGATTAAAACAGGGCTATGGGCTGAGACTTAGTTTGATGTTACCCAGTATTTTCATTTGACAAAATATGCTATAATTTTGGAAAAATCAGATATATATTTTAATAGGAAATTACAGCTTTGATTACAGTATAGTTCCTTTTAGGCTATGAAAAGAAGAATGCATGGAGAGAATAAGATTCCCTAAGTTTCATAATGGAAATCTAAAAAGTTCCCAGAAAATAATCGAAATGAAAAGGTACATTGGAATAAACGTTAAATTCTGTCATGTTTACGACTGGAAGGCTACCCATGCAGCCTCAGCGCCGTATAAAATAAAGTTTTTTACTGATGTCCTCCTTCCTCAGAGATTAAATGAATCTATTCTGTCAATTAACAACTGATTTTTATCTCTGTGATCCAGTTTCTCCTGGATGTTAGCTCGAGTTGGTCAAATTGATGCACGCTCCTCTGCAACCAGTCAGCTAGCTGGCAGTGATGCTATACAAGGTGAAAGAGTATTTTATGATCCCTCAGATGGCCAGAAGAGCAAGTAATCTGGAGATGACACTAGGGAATAGCACTTCAACTGCCCATTTAGTTGTTACTATTGCTAAAGGCCTCTCCAAATGCAGAACATCCTAAACGGAATTAACTTATCACCATGACTATGAGAGACATCTACCATTTAAATAATGGAAACCTGAAGAGTGTTCTAGCTATCTGGGAGATTGATTATGGTTATACATCAGTCAACGTATCAAACTAAAACAGTCTAGGATATTCCATGAACTGTCTGAGTTGAACAACTAGTACTTCTTTAGTCATCATAGCTTAGCAGCTGCTAGTTATTAAACCTGCCTGGCTAAAAACTCACACTAATTTCTATTGCAATTGCATTTGTTTCAAAGTACCAGACATTTGCTGTTGTGTGACAGAAAAAAAATGGTCTCAGCCAGTCCAAGAAGAATAATGCAAATATAGAATTATCAACCTACTTGATAGCTGATACAATAATACTTTTACTTTGGACCTACTCATGATGAATACTGGCTGCAGAAAGATCTGCAATTTTCTAAAAAAAGAACTACAGAATCCAACTCCAGAAACTCAATATAGGCTAGCGTATAAATCACTAGACTGAAACTCAGGAGATGCTCCACTGACTCTTCCACTGGAATACTGAATGACCTCAGGCAAATTCTTTTGCCTTTCTTGCCTCAGTTCTGCAACATGTAGAAAAGAATTAGCAATATTTTACCCCTTCCTAATTGTGGCTCTGAGGTGGCCCTGCTCTGGCAGGGGGGTTGGACTAGATGATCTACTAAGGTCCCTTCCAACCCTATGATTCTGTGATTCTGTGAGATATATCAACAAAAAATATTGTGTAAAAACTAGCTGTTTATGTATTAGACGTGAAAGAACCTGACCAAATGATCATGGTTAAATATTTTTATTTTAAGAATAGTCGAAACAATTTGTTAATGTAAACAGATCTGTCCATCCTGGAATAAAACACAGCTCTCCATAGAAAACATCAAAAGGCAAAAATAGATTCCATCAAAAACAAGGGAGCGTATAGCACCCTGTGATAAGAAGTGGACATCATCTACAAAGAGGCATGCATGCAGAGAAATCTTTAAGCTTATGAATTCATACTAGCCCAGACAGTCAAACAGACTTTCCCCACACCATCTTCTAAAAGCAGATACAGCAAAGTACTTGACACGCTCATTAGCAGAATAAAGATGCAACCATTTCTAATGGCTGACTTTATACGGGTATTCTGGCATTTGAGCAATTAACCAAAATTTTCAGGGCTTGTACTTATGGTATACAGTCCTTATTCATAAAGCCTAAGACTTGATCACAGCATTAGCTAACGCTTCTCCAAAAGTAACTACTGGGAAATACCTCCTGCCCAAGGCTCTGTCAGCAACAGGACACGTGATTAACTTCACAGTAGATGTGGCTTTTGCCAGTATACCAGGGACAAAAATATATTTAAAAGAAAATCAGAAGGAGTTATGAATCAACACAGCAGGTGATCTCAGTCAGGAGACAGAACATTTACATAGATAGCAATATATAGCACAAGCAGTACACAGACGCACAAAGGCAAACAACAATACTGTACTATAAAATTAAAGTAAGAACAAAGATCTTCCCAAAGATCTTTCCAAAGCCCACTCCCAACCAGATGAGACTGCAGGAGCCGCTATATTAGGATACAGAACATTCCACCTAGAGATTCACGGTTAGGGGCTGATTATATGTGGTAGAGGACGGCCGTTACCACCTGAGAGCTGGTCGGTTGGTGTAAGAATGCACTGGCTTGACCGTGTGTGGAAACTGTGTGCTGCATCTGCTGTGGCAACAAAGAAAAGGCTACAAACTTAACGGCTTTCAATAAGAAATCTCTCTTCAGTACTAAAAAAATAAATAAGCAAAACAAACTAGCAAGAGAGAAAAGTATGGATTTCGTCTCTAGTTATTCACACACCACCCCTCCCCAAATGTAGACAGTAGCTGGGGGCTACCAGCAGAATAAACTGTCCACAACCCACTGGCACTCTACATCCTAGTCCTAGAACGCCCTCAGATCCAAAGAGAATGAGGAATTTTCCAACTATGGGTTGGGGGTATGGGAAGATTTTACATAACTGAAAATTAAGCTTCTCACTGGAACTTTGAGCTCCCAGTGAAGCTTTCCTTGGATCCAGTACGGTACTAGAAAGCATGCCTAAGAAGGACTAACCATTCCAGACAAAACATTTTATCAGAACATTAGGAAATTCTTGTCATTATGCAAAGTCAACTGGAAACAGATACCGAACAGATTTCTTCAATCATTGGAAGGCATTGGGTGATGCTGTATATCACATACTAACAAGTAAACAGAAAAAGAATTAGGAAAATCTTCTAAGGTGAAGTTAAAAACCTTCCCAGATTTGAAACTGTAAACACAGAAGACAGGAGAAGCATAAACAGTGCTTCCTTCTGAGACTGCAAGCAATGAGTGACAGCAAGACAGACAGCAGGCAGAATGCAGTTTCGTTTCTGACAATACAAGATTAAAAACCCTTAATGTTTTTAACAGTTTTCAGTTAACTCTGGCAATGGGAGTCATCAATGAAACTGTCTTAAATGTGGAGTGCGTGATCAAAGACTCTCAGCATCTCAGAAATAAAAAGATGTAGGTGGTTAATGCTGACCAAAGCTTAAACTCTATAAACCTCAGTAACCTCCACTAACCAGGTAAACTCTGTTAACCCTGGTGAAGGGCTTGCGAGACAAGGTCAATGTAGATCAGAGCAAAGTTAGAGCTATTCAGTACCTGAGGTCCAAAAGAAAAGGAAGGATATGAAGATTTGATTGAAAGTTAAATCATGCAGAGGAATTCATTTTTAATCCAATTGTTTAAGTCAGTAGTTTGAGATTGCTATTGGCCTAGGTGTCCAAAAGATCTCTGTAACCTTAAAGAAGAGTTGTGAGACAGAAGAAATTCATTAAAAACCCTTGTCGTGAGGTGCTAGGGCAAGAGAAACAAAAGCTGTTGCCTTGTCTGCCTTCCTATTTCCCTGAGACAATTCTACTGGCAGATTTTACAGAGTAAAGTTCTAACAGAGATTTTCGCTAGACGTCACATATTTGTGACAGGAGTCACAGTGCAGGGGACTTAGGTGGAAGCCGTCTGCAGTACAGCGTCCTCAGAACTGCTTGTCTCCTCTGCTCCAGACCAGCAGATTGCTGTAAAGCAATCATAACCTTCCGTATCTTTAAATGTAAATGCATTCTAGTGAAGAATGAGAGAGGTGGTATGTCAGAGCTGAGCCCTCAAGGACTGAGCTTCTTAGACTGCGATTTTGGGCAGATAGCAGTGAAGGAATCATTATGCACCCAGATGTCTCCTGAACATTTCATGTACTATAAGATAAACGCGACACACCAGATCAATCACTGCGTAGCTTTTCATCCAGTTGGAGATGACTATACTGCATTGTCATTTTGGTTGTCTGTTTTCCTCTTGTAGCTTAAGTTTAGAGTTACTGTATTCCAGACCCAACAAAATGCATAAAGGCAGTCCCTCAATTGTATCCATTTAGAGGGAAGACCCATCCAGGAGACTCTTGCTTACCATTCCAGGTGGTGTAACAAAACTCAGAGATGTCAGAAATCCTGGGTATCAATCAGCTTCGACAAAACACTGATGTTGGGTTGGACTTCCACAGCCAAGACTTCCATTTTTATACCATGTAGGCCGTTTCATAGGAAAAGCAAGTATTTTCCACACAAAATTCCAAGGGATGGTCTTCTATATTCTTGACTAATATTACTAAATGTGAGCTATACTTAAAATACTTGACTTTGGTTAAGTTACATAATTTAATTTTAGACTCATTCACTCACCTCATTGCTTTTTCAGTATTTTCACCATTGCATTATCAAATCCTGTAATAATACCATTTTATTTAAGGTATTCCCATCATATGCATGGTAGTCATTTGCAGCAGAACACCCTTTCCCATAAAGCTGTTTTTCCAGGGAAAATAAGAAATAGTGGGGGGGGAAAGCTTCCTTATTTTTTCCAGATCTTTATTCCCTTGCCTACTCACTAAGGGAAAAAAATAACAACATCAAAACTAGTAAAGCTGTTATCTTGGGTTAGAACACAGAGAGGCAGTTTCTGCCATGGGGGCATGCGCAGATCTAGAACCTGAAGATACGTAACCATGCACTTGAGATGAGTAGTGAAAAGATGATGTTGAAATGAAGGATGGCTTTTTCCATTCCATATCTATTACTGCAGGACAGTCCTGTGTATGACATTGTCTGGTCTCCTGAGAAAATATATTTACAAAATGCTTCCAACTGCACAGTAATTTCTCAGAAAATACATATATTCTAAATTTTAAAAATCTATTTCTAAAGCAAAATATTTCCAAATGAACTGTGGAAGAAAAAGATCTAAAATTAATTTTACACGAATAAACTACAGCAATGTTATTTTTACATTATATTTTTTTAAAAATACTGGTGAGTAAAGGAAGGAATATTCCTATTCTTAGTTTCATTTGGTACCATGATCAAGTACAAGCACTAGAGAGTGGTAATCACAAGAGTTATTTTAACCGCACGCTGTAATATACTGGAAGTGACTTACAATGGAATCATTACGCAAAGTCTATTATATTTGTCAAAGCCTTTTAAGTGACAGCAATGGAAATAGTGAGAAGAATAGCAACACAGGCCATCAGATGAAGAATGAATCACAGTCTATGGAAAAGTATTTGCACACCTTTTTTGGAATTATATCATGATAGCTTTAATTATAGCGCTTCTATAAGGAAACAAACAACAATGCTACTGATGATATGGGTCCAGACTTATTTTTTAAAAAAGAGATAACACCTCACCAAATTTGTAAAATGGTGCAAAACTACTTAAGTGGCTATTCTTAGAAAACAAGATCCTCACCTGATCAAACATTTCTTGGTACCTTATGAAGTACAAGTCAAAGGACATTAAGAATCACAGAAAGAGAGACTGTTTAAAATACAGACCTAACCACTCATCCAAATGGAAAAAGCATGTCTATTTTTTAAATAACATTAGTACATAGTGATTTTTTTATGGCACCAACCAAAATAACTGTTCTTGCTTACCAATCACAACACTTTCGATCCCAACTTAATACCTCTGCAAACCATTACCCCAAGAGAGTATCATCAGAAACCAATCATCCAACCAATAAGAACTTGTGCAAAAATGTCTTAAATGTGTGGTATCTTAGTATCTCTAGCTTACCAGTGTTTAGTGTAAGCAAAAATACAGAACACAAATAGTACTGTGATCTATTAAGCAGGAAATCAGGGATAAGAGAGTTCTTTGAGATCTATGCATTAAAGACACTTGGAAGAACTAGGTATTACTCCAGGTTTTTGAGTATATTACAAGGAGAACAAAATGAATTATATTCTTAAATCCTTTGGAAACACAATAGGTTTCAGAGAGAGAAAAAAAAAAAAAAAAAAGCATTCTCATAGTATTGCGATAAGCAATCCCCCTCAGTTTAAACCTTTTAAAGTCATGCCCCCAATCCTAGATACAGAGGTGTGTGCCTGCCTTCTACGTTTCGTTATAACCGTAAGTCTCCCAAATGGTTTGTTTGAAGCCATAATGTCAGCAACCAAAGGAATCCCAGCCATACGCACACAAATGGCAGAAAAAGTTTATAAAGTGGACCCGCCTAACTTTCAACATCAAGCCCCCCAAAACTGCAATTTCTAGAATGGAGACTCACAAACCCCACACACCTATTAGTCCCTCACTTCTCTAAAATTCATTTGCACTCAAAAAGGTGTTTTCTTTAAGACAAAAATCTTTTTCCCATACTTAACTCTATGTTTCTTGTTCAATTTAAAAGAACAGTAAAATTAAACTTTTTCTTAATGAAAAAACTGTCTATATGCAGTAAAAACATCAACAGCTACTGAAGACATCTACTAGATTTCATGGCCCAGTGGTCTGACCCAGAATACTAATTTCTATCATGTACAGTGCAAGCAAACTGAAAGTACATTGTAGAAATCTGAAATGCCAACACAACAGTTCTTAATTTACCTTTTTGGACACAAAGAAGGGGCTGAGATCCGCACTCCATGCTCACACCATCTTTGGGGTATGGCAGACTCCAGTTACGGAAACTCCACTGAGGTGGAATCAAGTATTTCTGTCCTTAATATAAAATATCATGAATTAAATATATCTGATCTTCTTTTCCCATATATTTGGTGCTCCTGAAAAGCTATGTCAAAATTTGCATTCAAGATGCTGACCAATAACGAACGTTTTAACTTCCTGTGGCAAATAAAACTTTGTGCCATATGGCTGATTAGAGATATTCTCTCTCTTTTTCTTCTCCTCTAAACAGCTGGGTGAGTAACAACAAGGAAAAGACAGTCAGCAGCTGCACACTGTTATCATTACTTTGATACTGCTTGAAGGAATCTAAGCCTTCCACAGGTATGCACCTGAGATTAGAGGCAAAGAATTTTCCTCTCTAAATATGAGAGGAAACAGCGATGGGAGTTATAATTATGTTTTACAGGTGTCATCAGAACAATGCTTCCAAATTTTACCCAGAACAAACATACTCTTTTTCTATTTTGTGATCGAATTTTTCAAAGGCCTTCAGGGAAAAGATATTATTGTACAAAGGCAACAACAGTGAGTAAATAAGTATAAAGGCAAACACTTCTACTGCAGACTTCCCAACTTTATCTGTTTCACCCATGCAACTTTAGTAGTTATCCAATAGGATCTGCAAACAGAGCATTAGCCGTTAGAGCCCTGGGTTTGATTACTGTGTACCAGGGATTCCCAGGCTGGAATTTCCCTGCACCACCACGGCTGGCAGAGCCTTGTTGGTAATGGGAGAAGAATTAACAAGCCACGTGGGTGTGACTCCCCATAAATCCAAAGGTATTTGCTGAGGGTAACAGCTGCAGGAACTTCACCTAATATCCCCCTCTAAGCAACCAGTGCCTTAGTGGCCACAGGACTGCCTCATCTGGAAGAGTGGCAACTGCAGCTGGGCTAAGTGGGAAGAGCGAACTTGAAGCAACAGGTAGAACGTGCTGTGTGAGCGAGGAAGACTATGGACAACCCTCTGGGCCACACAGCTCTTGCACATTTGCCACACTTCTACCATCCCATCTGAAGAGGAATGTAATTCATACTTCTGAAGGGGAATCTATTTTAAGTCTTTCATTGCTGCTTTATTGTATGTAAAAAAACACAAACCAACCACAAGCTACCATGATCATTAAGTTGTGTATGAGACAACTGTAGCCATGTTAGCTCCTCTCCCTGTGAGGTAAGTGACCCCGCCTCTGGATTGAAGTAAAGCAAACACTTTTTATTTTGTTTTCTCCTACAGGGTTTTGGGTTTGAAGACTATCAGAATTTTTTCAGCTTCTTTGGATGTCTGTGTTCTTCCTTCTACATTAAATAAGTGCATAGGAGGAATATTTCACTGAACAGTGCAATTAAAGAGAACAATATCTTTAAGAAAAGTTAAATTTTAGTTTGCACGTTCGAACATTTGCAAAGACTTTAAGATTATTCTGATCCAGTCATCTTCCTAACAGTCACCACCAGGGCTATGCACCCGGTCACAGGAATAAGAATTTTCAAAGTTCATAATAAATGACTTGTGAAACAGCACAAATCAAAGGAATACTTGCACAAATTTCACAAACAACTATATTCTGAGCTTTTCTCATGCAGCTCATGAACATGAAAAATAAAACCTATTGAGTATATAAGGTTTCCAACTAATCAGGGAACGGCAATTACAGCGCAGCACTAATTGTGGTCTTTGTGAATATCGAAGGTCTTTTTCTATGCACACACATACATTTTCAAGACAGAAACCACCCTTTCATTGTTGGAAAGCACCTAGAAATCTCTGGACACTACTCTACCAGCAGCTGTGTTATTTTTCTTTAAGTTTAAATTATTGTACATGGCTATCGTTGCTAGGTAGGACTTGGCTTCCAGCATTGTAACAGTGATGGCTGAAGTCTGGGCTGGACTAAGAAACAAGCAAAAATTCAGAGGTGAAAATTACCTCTGTGGGGGTGGCTTGTATTTGTTAATGCCTTTTTAAAATTATCTTGGATATTTGCTTGAGCAAGGTATTGCCAGTCTCTGCTCTCCAGGCATCCTAGCACTTGTACTCTTGTTGCTTTCAAGTTCAGTGTCACCAAGATACTTTCAGGCAACAGATCATCTAATGAAGAACAATATGATGTCAGCGTGTAATGACTTCTTGAGAAAAAGAGTGATGTTATTCAGCAATACAAAGAGACAGTCTCACTTTCTTCTCAGATAAACAACTTGGTAATGAAAGATTGTTTAGAGGTAAAGAACAGCTGAATGAAATTTAAAGGGGCATAGCAACCAGGGTGTTAAAAATCCCCAAACACCCACATTTTAAATATGAATAACAGACAGAGCCACTGATTCCGATTCTATTGTCAGGAAACTAAAAAAGAAACACCTAAAAATTCAGATGATTTAAAAAAACATTATCCAGTGACAGACACTGAAGAAAAGACTCTCTCGAAATGCAACATTTACAGAAGAGCAGTAAAAATTATCACTACGCTCATGTTTGGCTCCAAATCACTGTGCTAAACTCACACCTGATGTAACCAATTAAAACATAGTAGATGGCACTGGCATATTAGAATTTTGCTTTATGCTTATACTTTTATTTATTTTTTTATTTTATTTATCATGCAGCATTAGAAGTTTCAAACTGAGAATGCTACAGGAGCGTACCTTAATACTTATGCAATGCACAGCAGTCAGGCAGTGCCAGGAAGGCTTGAAGTGCACTCGCGTTATATTTCTTCCTATACTTTAAGTCCACTACACTGCTGAACAGTGCTAAACATCTGTACTGTAAATGCAAATCAGGGCCAAATCCCTGAAAATCTGTGTATTTTTTAATTCACTAATGCCACCAGCACTCTGCATGCAGCAAAAAGATGGTCATTACAGAAAGATGCCATGGGCTATTTTAAAATAGAATCCATTTACATTTACCAGAATCTTATTGCCAGTCTTGGTTTAGTTTTTTAACAGTGCTAAATAGTCACTTGGGAAAGCCTGTTATGTACAAACAGTGCACACACAAGCTTAATTCTTCAGCAACTTCAGACAGAAGTGTAAAATGCAAGCTGGAGTCCAAAGGCAAGGAGGTAGAGCTCTAGTAAATCTGATGCAAAGCCTAATCTGTCTTTTGTCTGTACAATCTGTAGAATATTTGAAAGGGAAGCAAACATGCCAGCAAACATTGCATGTTACTTGTCTCAAGGGAAGTTCTGAATTTTTGTTCACCCACCCAGACGCAGATAATCAAAAGGAAGACCTTATAAGCCAAGTACTTCAGGGTAGGTCATCTATTTCTACATCTCTCTCCCCGCATATAGGCTGCATTCAGCTTATCAGCAGAATGTACTATAAATGGTAAGAGTCTAAGAAAATAGTAGATGCAATATTTATGTCAGCAAAAACTATTTCTAATGCTACTTCTGTGCACGCTCTGTTTCAGAATGCAGTGGAGTAGCTGGACGGGTTTTGCGGTTTCCTATTGGTCTGAAGTGCAGTCCCTCTTTCCTGGTTTACAATCTCGCAAGTTTTTAGGAGCAGTGACATTACTGTTGCTGGCACTGTCACAGGCGGACAAACCTGGTTAGCTCGGTGTTAACTGCCTACTGAGTTTGATCATTGGTGTGAGACAGGGTTGCACTGACAAAATACCAACCATGAACCTGGAAGACTCCCAGTTCACACTCCTGCCCTTCTAATTTATACTTCAAAAGATTATATGAACTGGTATTAGAACAGAGAATGACTCTGTTCTTACTTCACAAGTATTCTAATACCATATCCTTAACCATCACAAAAATAATCTAAAAAAAAAGACCTATAAAGCTAGATAGCAAAATATAATATACAAAAGAAACACCTACATGATAACTATTACACGCTCAACAGCTCACTCATCCTTCCACAGTATAAATGTCAACTAATATTCATATTATCCCTTAGAGAAAGAGTCCACCCGTCACACAATTTTTCCCACACAGGAGTCAGAATAGAAGGATACTCATTTTTCCTGGTCGTATTTTGAAAGTAAAAAACATGATACCTTAAAGGTTTGGAGTACAGTTACAACCTATTTCCTTTAATCCTTGATCTTCAATAGAGTTCCACATGTGCAGCTGAGAACCAGCTTTATGCATTTGATTAAATATAAAGATCAACTGCAGAAGCTGCTTTCTGTACATAATATAAGAAAATGACATAAAAAATTCAGCTCAAATGTGCTTGTTTTTTTTTTTTCATTTTCATTCACTCATCAGTGATTGTTTGGAAAATTACTGAACGGGACCCAGCATCTGAAATGATCACTATTAAAAAGTCTACCCTACTTAATTTCTTTAAAACTGACCTTTTGTATATTTATTCTTAATACAGCAACCTTAATTTTCTTTTTGGTTTGTCTCCTATGGACCTTTCTGCGAATACAGCAACAATGAAAACAGACAGTTTTGAAACACTGCCTTCTATGCCTGCCAAAATTTACTCTACAATTTAAGAAAGCCCTCTGCTACTTAAGGTCTGATATTTTCTTTGGCCAAGGAATCTTTTGAAATTCTGACCAGAGCTGTGAAAACCCAAGATGATGAACAAGCACAGTAGTGCAGTGTGTTGAGGATTTAACTTCAAAAAACTTACCATGTTTTCTAGGCTCACTAACCTCATCAAGCTAAATTCAAGTCAGCAGTGCTTTTTAAATACATGTCAGGAAGTAAAAAATACAAAAATGTTGAATCAATCAGAATTCTTTCAACAGAAGCTGTAGGAGCTTAACGCCATTCAGAGGCAGAAATTAACTTAAAGCCCAGTAAGACAACACTGGGCAAGGACACACTCACCAACCTTCTTACTGTGGAACCTGAGGTGGACATCTGTCTTACAGTGTAAAAATCACACTTTGCTATATTCATTTCTGCCCAAGTTTGGCTGATAAAAGTTCACTTCATATACTTTTGTGGAGAAATAAAATAAAAGCAATGACCTACACACTCAGATTCACCACTGCCTTGCACAATCGTTTCTATTTTCGCAAAACACATGTAAACTATCACAAAGTGCTCCTATTCTAATGTGTCTTTATTTCCCACCCACTGCGCTGAGGTGTAAATGATGACACACTGTGCCTGGGAGTAGTGAATCAGGCCCCACATTGTCTGAAGATATATTAGCACAGGCTCCTGTGAAAGGAAAAGCAAGGACACTAAAACCACTGAGGAAAAGAACAATAATGTTTTTCATTGATAATGCTATACATGTTCTTAGTAATGAGTCTCTCTCAGCGCACTCTAAGTAAAGCAATTGGCATGTTCTTTAGATAGAGCAACAGTACAAATACAGCTGTGTATATCTGACACACAAGCGTTTGATTTTGGACTTGCTGAATGTTCAGATAGTTGATGAGATCACTTCAGTGTTGCTGCACATAAAAAAACCAAGGTATCTGCAGCATGCCTAATTCTGGTATTAATCACCCTCCTCAATAGACTGAGAACCTGCACTAGGGTCACTACTCTGCATCTTTTCTTGCCATAAGATATGTTTGCAAAAAATTGCTATTCACCACAGGGGAGCTGGGAGGAGAATGCCTGGGAATTGATGGGCACCAATTGTACCCACAGCTGTGAGTTCTTCAGTTCTGGCTGCTGCAAACGTAGTTTCAGGTCTTTTCACAGTTCTTTCAGTGCAAAAGAAATGAGGACTATTCCTTGGTGTTATTTCATCAGTCCCACTGGCTTAAATTTCTCTCCCCATGTTCAGACAGCTACCGAACCTGTCACCCATACGAAAAGGTAGTGCAATCCTACCATCAAACGCTCTCTTCAATACAGGCAAATTTGCTGTGTCGACTATTAATATAAAAGGTAGTAGATACAATGTTTTGGTAGATGAGTAACGAACATGGATTCCCTTGTGCAACAGTTAATTTTCATACCTTCTTTTGGCTGCAATTGACAGCTAACACTGTGCCATCGCATTGCCCAAGTCATATGCCGTTGTCTTTTCACTGTCATTGAAAGTGAGTTTGGTTTTCATTGCAAAGTATCAGTACGTTCAACAACACAGCTTAAAAGAAACAGCCAAAGACACAGTAATATAAAGTGCTCTGTAGTTGTCGTCTACTACTACTTGTCCTTTTCGGTAATGTCCACTTTGATCCTTTACCCTTCTTGCAAAGAAAGCTCACTATAATTATACTATAGTAGTCACCATCACAAAGTCAACATTGACACATTGTTACTAGATAGTAGCATCTGAGCAACCACAGTATTATTTCTACACGGAATAGGAAATAACTGTGGCGACCCTGATACCATTGTGTGGTAAATGTGGTTGCATGTTGACTTAATGTTCTTCACTGTACTGGTATCATAAGTATTTTAAGAAAACAAATAAAATTACAGAATAATAGAATACTTGATAGACAAACTCCTCCCCTTCAGAACTCACTGCCTACTTTTTCAGTGAGAGAATAACATGGAAAATATTAATCATAACGGATATCTACTTGATCAAAGATATATGCAGTCACATAAAACCACATATCTATGTCCATAAGATTAAAAGAAAGGCACTGGAATATACAAAAGAACAGTAACTGCCAACTTCCACTTCTGTAATTTTTTCTCTTTATGTATATGGTGCCCATCTATTTCCAGTTAATAATCAAAATCAAAGATGTTCTGTTCTTTCCTTGAATTCTCTCCAAATTATGAAAAATGGCTGTTTGGTGTTCTTTTGTTCACAGAAATCTTTGAATCACCTTTTGGTCTCAGTCACATCATAGCTGGTATTGCATACACCTCCCCGGAAAGTGTGAAGTATTTAAGAGGGATGCTTAAGACATTTCATAAAGTCTTTTCAGATTTGCTTCTGTCCCTCTCTGAATAGTTTGTTAGATCATTAAAAGGGAAAATTATGCAGTCTTTGATAAATAGACTACTCCCCTACCTTGGTGTTAGATAAGATGTAAGTAGATCAGTTTTCAATTACATTAGCCTATGATATATGTGGTAAGGCATTCCTAAAAACCTAATGAAGGGGACACCTAAAAAGAGACACATGAGGAAAACACAGCTAGAACTCAAGACAGAAACGATCAGGAGTCACAGCTGACAGGAGTACAATTATATACATCGCACTTACAGCCATCCTCACAGAGCACATTTGAAAAATAAGTAGTGGTTACTCTACTGTACAGTCTGTAAATGTTCTAACTAGGGACATACCTAATGTTACTTTTGCAGTACCTCTGTTGTTCCAGGAAGATCAGAAATGAGCTCAAAACCCCAGACATGGCCCAGAAGTCCCACCCTTACTTCTTCCTCCTACTCTTTCATTTAGTATTTAAACAAGGCACACAGTACGGCTACTCCAATGTGCCCTCTTGATGTCTCTGTTCACGATAGATGACAATGAAACTTTAAGGTATGAAAAATCTGGGGAAAATGTGGAAAATAACATAGAAATCTTGAGTGTGTTTTATAGTGTGAGAAAAAGGGATGAATAGTGCCACCAAGGAAGGCAAGAAAAGCCTGCAGAGGCCACGCTGGCACTATGGTACAGCCGTGCTCACCCCCAGCTGTGGGCCTGCTAAGATCCCATGGTGGCTTCTTTCCATCCAGCAAGCGTGCCTTGCCTTCCTTCCCACCTGCCCTGGGGCACGGGAGGCAGGTGGGGAGGCTCTGGGACCCTGCCAGCACCCACACCGACAAACCCCCAACGCTGGCTGCACGCCTCAGGTGGACCTGCGGTATCCGAGGCCTTTTGGTTCCTCGGGAACTTAGGCTGTCCATGACTGAGCTCCTAGGAATGTCACACTCCACACCGCGTGATCACGGTGCACAAACAGAAAATACCACACTGGTATTTCAGCCTTGGACCTTTGCCTAATATTTCCTTCCCCCTCTTCTTCCCCCTCACGTTTGATAATACTCACTTACGTGCTAGCCTGTGAAACTGCAGCCAGGCTTCTGGGTTTTATTTGGACCCCAAAGTAACTGTCTAATAAATTTTGAGACTATTTAAACTGCAGCTAGTCTAGGCAATATCTTTCAAAGTACAAGTAGAAAACCTTCGTCTTCAAATAAGGAAGAAAAGAATTAAGTTAATGCAGTCAACTAGATCAAGCCACGACTAGAAAAGATGCCACAAGCTCAGGCTGGGTTTGCTAGGGACAAGGGTGAAGGGATGCTCCACAATTAGGAACGGTGTTAGTTAAAGACTTCTTAAACTCCAGTTTGAGTATCTTCAGCCAATACAGGTACAAACTCATTGGCAGCAATGGCCCTGCCACAGGTACTTGAAAAAAACAACACCTCAAATGCAGCTATCACGTGCACATGAAATGGGTCAGAATTGTTGTCCCTGGTTTTTGTTCATTCAGGGACGTCTCTGCATCCCTCACACAACTGGAAGAGCCACCAGCCACAAGTCCAAGCCAGCCTGCACGGCGGGGGCAGCGGGGGAACAGAACCTCAGTGCTGGCAACTGCCCGTGCTGTCCCTGCATCAGGACAGGCTTGCAGGGCTCTTTGATGCAGCCTTAAGGAGACAAACTTACCTTCATTACCAAAAAGGTAGTCTGGAGATGTAGCTGTCTCTCTCCTTAAGCTCTAGAGACTTGCTTTTATCCAGACCAGTAGTAAAGAGTAACGTCAGCTGGGGGTGACAGCAGTGCTTTGGGTAACAACAGGAGTCCAGTCTCCCTGCTCTGCCAAGTGACAATTCCAGCCACCGGGGATGCTAATTTCTTTATCAATACTCACCTACTGTTTCATCAAGAAGATTGACAATGTACTTTTACCAAAATGATTTAGGATTTCAGGATCACAAATCCTATTCCTTAGCCTCCCAGAAAATGTCAGGATTTCTGAGAGATGTGGATGTTCTTCCAGGACCCATGGGCTTATACTCTAACTTGGGGTGTGATACTAGGGCACAAAGGCAGGCTCAGGAAAAACAGTGGCATTGAGATGTCCAAATCAGTGCCAGACTTCCTGGAAAGGCAACACTGGGTTGGGCTGGATTTCAGGTTTCTCCACACTATGTTAGATCCCACTGCAATAATTTAATGGTGCCCCTATAACCTGTGAGAGTGGCCTCAACAAATGA
>VXBO01009375.1:322199-364699 GCA_013400135.1 Rhinoptilus africanus
AACAGCCTGCTACCAGCGCTTTAACAGTGGGCAATGTAATGCCTTAAGGTACCTCAAACTGTCTTTCATTTTCTAGACTTAATGGCTGATTGCAGAAATCAATGTTGCCATTAGTAACAGAGTATTTGTTATGGCATGATTTCCTCTGTTGTTAGGCTTGCAGAATGATTACAGTATTAGTGAGGTGCTTTCTTTATAAAGGGCTGAAGATATAACTTTCAATTTACTATCCATTAGTAAGTGACTTTGGAAATATAGATGAGGCCAGAAATCTTACCTGTTATTACTTGGAGATTTTATTTCAGCAGTCATAGGCTAGTAAGTTTAAAAATTGTACCAGGAAGCTCAATATTTTATAGACATCTCCAGTGAAATATTATCTGCTTTGCTATTTTATACACAGCAAGTTAACATGACATACAATGCAATTAAAATGTTTCAGCCCAATTTCTATTTTTCTTGTACTTTCAAATAGATGTGAATTAAGCAGAAGGCTTCATACATGTTAAAATGTGCACATAAGGTAAAAGATTGTCAAAAAGTTAGTAATTTGTTTTTCTGAATCTCTTTTTAATCACTCCAGTGGCCAGGTACAAGTAGATATCTCAGCTAAGTAATTGATACGGTCGTGGGAATAAGGGCAGTCAGAGAGGTTAGCCAACGGACGGTTTATTAACCCTATTTCTTTGAACTATAGCTCAAAGGCAGCATCTTTCCTCACCCTTTTAAATGGAGGACATGGAAAGATCTGCAAGAGAGATACCACAAATAGAAGAGAGGGGGAAAAAACCACCTTCCACAACCTGGCGGGAGGGCCCCTGGAAGCGGCACTGCCATTGGTGACTGCAGACCCTGCACACTGCTGTGGTGGGGCGGCGGAGGGGACAGCTGAAAGGCTAAGAAACCTGTCCTTGGAGGGGAGAAGAGGGTGAGTCGGGAATTAACCTCAAAGGCATTGCGGGAACACCAACACAGATGTCCTGGCATGTAACACCGCATCCCTGTGGACGGCTAGGAAGCAACCGAACGAATGCACAAACTACTTTGCTGCTGTGATATCAAATCTAGCTACGAAGCTTTCAGTGCAGAGAGGGAAGGAGAAGTTATCATACCTGAAGAGGAGGGTGAGGAAGGATGTGGGCTGTCCTCCTGGGCACTCCCCGTCTGCGAGAGACCCCCACCTACTCCGCTTTCTTCAGTAATGTTAGAGGACCCTGGTGTTGTCGACCTGCTGACAGACTGAGACTCTTGATCACTGCCAGACCCACGTCGCTCATCAAGACTACCTTGAATTATTTCATCTTCTCCTTTCCTGTCTCTTTTGTGGACCCTGGAGTGAACGACCACTTGGTGGTATGTTCTAAAAACCCTTCCGCAGTCCGGGCATTCAGTTGGCTTTTCTTTTACGTTTCCATGACTTTGTAAGTTGTAATCGAGTCCCTGGTTCATACCATGTGACAAAAAATCTCTACTGCCTTCTAAAGGGTCTAGTTTGTTTGGCAAGTCTCTCTGATTGCCCATTTTAGTGCTGTGAACCAAATCAGCAGGCATTTTCTGCTTAGAGCCATCTGCTCCTACTAACACATACTCCCGCTTCTCCTTATCAAACATAACTCCAGCATTTGCCAAAGTGTCTTCATGGCTGCGCTGTATCTGCTGCTCTTTAGACAAAAAGCCATGTTCCATGGCCATTCCCCTTGCCATAAGCTGCCAGGCCTGATAGCTGTTTACTGGATCCATCTCTGCCGCTTTGGCGGCAGCTTGTAACCTTTCTATACAGCTGGATTTCAGAGGAGGCACCAGATTGAGACAGCCCAATAAAGAATGTTTATCCCCTTCAGCAATACTGTGGCCAATGCCAGAAATGGGCGAAAGGAGCTTCCCCAAGACTTCTTTCTCTTTCATGGGCATATCTCCTTTGTTATAGATTTGATTTTGTTCACTTAAACTCGCTTTGTCGGGAGGAAGAAACCCACTTTGCAAACATGACAGGTATCTTGAATACAGGTTGGCGTGAGCTTCCTGGGACATGCTGCTGATGGAGACAGGTACTTCGGGATCATTAGGAGATTTGTTCTTTACAGATAACTTATTCAGGTGAACTTTCATGTGATTTTTAAGAAACCAAGGCTCTTTGAATCGCCTCCCGCAGATCTGACAGCAGTGTTCAAAGGAATCCTTGTGCTTTCTCATGTGGCCTTTTAGGAACCAGGCTTGGCTAAACACTTGGCCGCACACCTCGCAACGGAATTCGTTGGTGGATTGCTCCCCATTCCCGTTGGAGCCCTGGCCCTGTGCCGACTCTGCAGTTATGTGAGCCTTCTCCACGTGGCTAATCAGCTCCTCCTCCTGCGAGGCAGCAAAGTCACACAGGGTGCACTTGTAAGGCTTGTGCAGGATCCTTATGTGCCTGTCCAGCTCTTCTCGCTTCTTAAACTTGCCTTTGCAAAACGTGCATCTGAACCCAGCTGTCTGAGCGACAACTTCTTCCTGGACGCTGACTGGCTTTGGAGAGGGAACAGGGTTTGAAATATCAGGTGTGCTGTGATTAGCTGGCACAGGCAAGTTACAGTTTGCAAGAGGCATTGGCTGGGTGTGCTGCTGTGCTTTCACATCGGGTCGTGGCTGCAAGAGGCTGCTCTTCATCTGTTTGTCCCGAAGAATTGCTCTCTCCTCCAGCTCATGTAAAAGTCTGTTTTCTTCTCGGACTCTTCCACGACCTTTCCCAAGGTTTCCAAGCTTATGAGTACGCAGGTGTATCTTCAGGTTGCCTTTTTGAGCTGCTCTGTGGTCACAGTATGGACACTTAAATGGTTTCTCTCCAGTATGAGTTCGCATATGTAGTGACAGGATGCTGTTAAATCGAAAGCGTTTCCCACAGAGGGGACACGGGTACTTTCTGTTTTTCCTGGCATCATCCTCTATGTCGCTCATCTGAGACATAATCCCTAGGTTTTGTCCATTTAAGAACTGCTGCAGATCCACGCGCCCATTCAAACTGGTGTCGACCTCTCTGTTGAGCTGGTTTGCCAACAATGCCATCTGACTGCTGATGGGCTGGTTCGCTATGGACATGTGGCTTTTGTCTTCTAGCGGCGCTGACGCCTTCTCCTCCGGATTCTGCCTGTTCTGAAGCTCCGGGAAGGCATGGCTGAGCTGGGAAGTGATCTGGTGCAGCTTCTGGCTCATTGAATACTGCCCATTGAGTATGGTGGTGTTGAGGTGGGCGTCAGCTTCTGGCACAGCTGAAGAAACACCAAGGCACAAACTAGCTTCCTCCATCTCTGAAAATCAGAAGATATTTTAGATTCAGACTGTGAAAGAGTTACAAGCATTGAATCACTGACGTACAATTTGCATTTTATGTTTTACCTACTCATAATAATGCAAAGGAATTAGTGTAAAAACAATAAAAAGTGTATTAAATGCCAACTGCGCTAGACAATTTTGATCATACATGTGCTTTCATCATTCTGCATGTTTACCAATAACCATTAATTACTATTTTAAAATACGCAACAATTTCAAAATCTAATTATTATGGAAGGGGCAGAGGCTTTTACCACGTCCCTTGTCTTTCTTCTCGTGAAATTGCACCTGTTTACATTTCTAAATCTATAGAAAAAGAAATGTTATGCATCTCTCCCATTTCCATTAGAAAAGCCAGGAAAAAATAAAACCCAACAAAAATAGAAATCCATTTGTAACTTTCAGTTCCATTAACCATATTCAATACATTACACATTCTACAATGAGAAAGATAGTTTTATGATTTGACAAAAAAACGATGGTATGATATTTACTGGTGTACAATAAAACAAGATAATGTTTTGGGAAAAAATAAAGTAAAGGACAAGCTTTAGAACAATAAAAGGGATTTTGCTTTAGTCAACAAAAAGTGCAGTAATATCTCATTAAGCTGATTAGTATGCTGCTTAGAAACAGTACTAGGTGCTGTAACACATGATTATAATCATAAAAATCCTTCAGTGTTTGCAAGTAAGCATTAACGAGGTATATTAAATTTTAAGGAGACTGCGACTAGCAGCTTTGTAAACCTCTGAGATTAAGATTTAACCCTTCTGTTACAAAACATTGTTATTTTGTCAATTTGAAACTGAGCCCATCAAAAGGCACATAAATTATCTTCTGCCAAGTCTTTTAATTCATCACTGAGAACCTTCAGATTTCAGTTCTTAGGAAAACTTGCCAGATTATAGAAGGAATATCTCTGTCCTTCGATGGGTAAGACATGTGATTTAAGGGACTTTGATTTGTTTTAAAGAGCTCTCTTATGGAACTAGATAAAACCAATTAAAATCTGGGGAAGGTGTTGTGGAAAGCCTCAAGTTTAAGAATTTTAATAACTTTCCTAATACACAGTAATGACTACAGATTGTACCTACACTATATATATTGCAGAAAATTAGAATTCAAAGCTGTTTGTTAAACACAAGTGCTCTGTTCTGGTCTGCGTAATTGTCCACAATAATCTCCTATCCTTGCCACTTCTCTACTCTATACAGAAAATAATGTACCTATAAAATTCTATTTAAAATATAAAGTTTTATATTAATAACTCTCGAACTATATGATTCTATAAGGTTATATTAGAACATAATTAAGATCTGTGTTGTTCAGTGATCTGACAATTTGTTCACTAATAAAATTACTGAATTCTATATGTTAGTGAATAATTAATTTGGTCAACTTTCTGTCTGGCTTTAGCCAAAAGCATTTACTCGCTATGCCTTCTACAAATTCTGCAGGCACACTCCAGGTGGACACCATTCCTCACAGGGCTTCAGAGTGGCCACTCACTAGACAATTTGAGGCCCAAATCTGGCACGTACTTAAAATGCATGTAATTGTGCTCATGGGAGTAGTCCAGTAGACTTCAAAGGGTGACTCTTGAAAGCAAAGTTCCACACATGCTTAAGTATTTGCAGAATCAGGGTCTAAAAAAAAAAAAAAAAAACATGGGTGGTCTCCAAGAGGAGACCTATTTGGTCCTCGACAGGATGATTGAGGTTGTGATACAATGCAGATCTTGTAAGTAGTAAATGGGGAAGTGTATATTCATGTGTATCAAAGATGAACATGAGCTACACAATTTTCCATGGATGTAAAGCAGATCTTTTTCAAAGTTTAACAGCCCTCAGATTTGAGTTTCATTTCAGGGACCCATTACTTACATGCTGTCAGTGTTGTTATTTATAAAAATATTAATGAGATAAAGTATATAAAAGGAAAAGTCTTATACCAATAACATACAGAACTGCACTTAAGTTTAGCTTGCAGTGTCATTTCTGAAGGTAGGGGAACATAGTCAAGCCAAGTAATCACCCAAGGCCACGTAGCAAACAAATAAAATGTTTTGGCTACCAGCAAAGTTTTCTGTGCCGTGAACCACAATTATTCAAAATACGGGTACACAAAAACGCATTTTTTTAACATTTTTGAAAGTTTGCTTAACTTTTGAAGCAACCCAAATTTCACGTGCCAAAGGCTTAGCTTAAAACCTGAGGGTCATAGTGCTTAGGCCTGCCATTGCCTGAAGTCGACTGAGAATTTGAGTATCTACCTACCCACTTCCTAAAAGTAAATTAAACAAACAAACAAAAAAACCCACCCAAACAACAAAACAAGCAAAAAAGCCCACAAAACCAAACAAAGAGCAGAATCCATTTTCGGTCTGTATTCCACACACCAGAGGTGCTATTTCTCCTCACCATGCTTAAACAAGCATGTTGGCAAACAAGAACATAAAAATTCAAGAAATGCATTGCGTGTACAGGCACGTGCGTATACTGAAGAGGGTTTAGAAAAGTCTTTGTGAATTGTCATTATTCTATAACAGCTTGAAAAATGCAGTCTATATTTCATTTATTCAGTTGACCTCAATGGGAACTGGTGCCTTTACATGCTCAGGAAGGTTTGGGTAGTTAATTTTAGCATTTTATGCTCTATCGAAGTTTGGAAATGCTGACAGATCCCAGTGGAGTTTATTAATTCTGATGTTTAACCCTAAGCATCAGTTCAAACGTATGGTTACTTGGATTGAGGAGAGGAGAGGCAGTTGTGGTTGAGATTTTAAGTTATTCAATGCCTCTTTTTCAAAGATAACTTTAATAAAGTAACAACAACAGTTAAAAGTTGGAACGTGATAATTTTTTCTAATTTTTATTTTTCTGTCTTCTGTCTCCCACAAACATAGAGACACACACAATGTAGAATATAGACAGGATGAATTGAAAAAAAAAATCAAGAGGAAGGCCAAACCGGTAATTTCTCATTTAAAACCTAATAATTTTGGATCAAGCCTGGGAAGCCCGACCCACACACACTGATCCTTGGGCACTGGAAATTTTATGTTTTTGACGAAATATTCAGAAAAATCAGCAAAGCCACTGCTTAGTGAGAAATAACCACCTGTAAATGCCGCATATTCTGATCTGTTCAGTTACTAGGATCCAGCTACCGCAATCTCAAGATGCTACAATTCTTCACTTAAACTGTATTCCCACCCTCACCTGCCTCAGCTTCTTGGAGTCCTTTCTCCTGCCTCTGGCTCTGAATTGTCAAATCAGACAAATCAGACTCTCGATATTCTTCAACCCATTCACAGCAAAACCTACCAAAAATCTCATCTTGTATCCACTTGCAAGACAGAAATAAAACTCCTCCTCATCCATCATTCCACTATGCATTAGATAATCCAATCTAATTTACCTAATTTCTCTTAAAAAAAATTAGCAATTTCATTCTCTCCCTCTTTATCCATCATCCCTGTCGAGATCTATGACCAGAGAGGGTTACACCAGGTGGGGTAAGGGGTTTTCATTCCCCACCCAGTGAGCCTCTTGCCTCAGACCTCGCAGGTCAAAGTCCCCAGCTTGGTGTCACGGTGGTCACTTCACAGCCTCTTCCTGTGGGCCAGGACCCTCTCCCAAGGTCTGGCTGCTCTCCCCAACACCCAAGAGTGCAGGGGTGCTTCTGCGTCACAGACATGCTAGGAGCCATCCAGTTGTCCTGCCCCAACATGGATCTCTCTATAGACCCAACCATCCTCCTCAGACTGGCCTGATGCGCCATTTTACCGTATCCATTCTCCCCCAACAACCAAATGCTAAAAACACTAAAAAACCCTCAGGTGAGTGGACCTCATTGAAATTTACCCTTTAACAGTTCGTAATTTCAACTGTTTTGACAAAATAAGCATTTTTCACAACACCTTCCTTCGTTATTGCCTGCCCGTCTTGCCTCCCCAAGCCAGAATACTAGGTATTCAAAAAATAAACAATCTGGAAATGCCCATTTATAAGTGCTGATGTGATGCTCCACAGGAAGGAAAATTTCTAGCTTTCAATTTTAAATCTCTAGCCTATTACACTATTTCCATGATTCTGATCTCTCTCATAAGGAAAACACAGAACGTTTTGCCACCTCTCGCGCTGGCAACGGAAGCACAATGCTCTCTGCAGTTAACGTATGTTTACAAAATCAACTGCAAAACGAATTTGAGATTGTTAAGAAATTCAAAATACGTTTGTTGAAATTTAGGTAGTAAATTTTTGACCTTTAGTTATCTGAAATGTTTTGTAAAGACAGTGTCCCCCAAGATGCGGCACCCACCGTACAGAGCACGTTGGTGTCGGGAGTTGTTCATGGGCTGCCCCTCCTAACCGAAACCAGCCCTGAGCTCTCCCCCCGGTGCCCTACTACGTAGGCACAGGCTCAACCCCAGCCTGGTTTGCGCTGCACGGGGCAGGGCAGGAGCAACCAGACCGTGAGAGGCCAGTCCTTCACCGCGTCGGGTGTGCAGTTCCCTGTTTCTGCGAGGAGGGTACGCAGCTTATGAAATTCACAACTGGATACATCTATTATAAAAATACTCTCTCATCTCCCACATGAAGGTACAGGGAGACATTCAAGCGCCTTTGATGATACTAATAGTTATTTTGATTTCACTCACATTTTTGCCCTCAAGACTATTTCCTGTGATATCAATAACGAAAGTTCTGACTTTAGCCATTTCAATTGAACACACGGATTTTATTTAACTATTTGAAATGGATTACTGGAATTTAAAACCAATTATGACACCAGAAATGCCTGTCATCACAACTACATTAATGTAATATGAGAAGCTTGGTTTCCTTTTGCTGGAAACAGAGAAAAAAAAAAAAAGATGGCAACTATATTAAAAAACAGTTTGAAGATAAATATATGCCTACACACATGTAAACATATGCGCACACACATCTATCTGTACCCATACACGTATGTGCATACACACACCTGTTATCTTTGTAAACAGATGGACCAAATTCAGCTCTCATTTACACCTGTTTGTTCCTACTGGACACACACTAAAGCATTTCCCTCTTCACTGCTGTAGAGAAAACAGGCATTTTAAAAACACTGTTGTGCTGTTATTATAGCTTAGATTAGGTTAGTTAAAAGATTTACAGTTCAGTAAGCAAAGTAATGCTTTACAAGCTCACGTGTTTAAACGACAAGCTCGCTCTGGCCCTGATCCTCTGAGCAGTTGGAGTTACACACTGTTACTTATGCTTTCAGAATGTAGACCTGGCATTTATCTTTGCAGCTGGAAAAATTCACGTATATCTACATTATCTTGCGGTCCATTGACAAATTCTAAATACTCCAATACAGACTGCTTCAGTTCTTAGCAACTCATAAACAGGTATCGCTGACAAACTTCAGAATATATATTGAATTTTTATTAAATATTGTTCTTATTGTTGTAGCTGAAACAGTTTAACTAAGGCTGTTATAAGCATAATACACTCCTGTTAAGAAATACAGAACACCAGACTACTGAACCCTTTCAGGGTCATTAAACAGCTGTAAACATTATTACAAAAATAAACCAGAGATTTCATGCTTACATTTTAGCCCAGAGCTTGGTGTGCTGAGCAAGTACATTTTTTTCATCTCTTACAATCAACGCTGGTGACATTTGGGCATCCAAACAAATTACATCACAAATATTACTGAGGTGGGTAGGATACTGAGCGGTTTATTTGCCAGATGATTAATATATAAACAGCAGGGCAGGATAGATGACCTACTCTTCTTTGACTGATTTGTAGGCAATACTAAGAGACATAGATGTAAATAGTTAAATTTTAACAAAAACATGCGTGCACAGAAGGGGAGGGGAGAGATCAGCTCTATTTAATGCCACCAGGACAGCATTATCCAATCTGATAAAATGAAATAAACATTACTCCAGATTCTATTCTCCTTTTACTTATGTAAAATAGAGTAACTTCATCGAGTTCACTGGAGTCTTCCTTCCTTCCCCCCCCCCGCCCCCTCTTTTTTTCTTTTTGGATGGTTAAGTAGGTGTCCTGCTCCTTGGGGTATAGTATAATTATATTAGGGAAATATATGGTTTCTGGAGTGCAAAAGAACGTCTTTTTAAAAAAATAAGTTGGCTTACAGGTAATGTGTCCTATCTATTTGTGTTTATTTAGTTATTATAAAGGCCAACTTGGTAATTTGTTATTACAATTAGTCACGTTACCACATTTAAGCTGTATAGCAAAGCACATGTAGCTTCTAAGAATTAAAAAACTGGGGTGAAGCACCACTTGAAGGCGGTCGGTACAAAGTGGTGGGTGCTCCCGCGGTCCTGGCCAGGCAGCCCCCGGGGTCGGAGCTGGCGCCTGAGGCGAACACCCATCTTCCAGCACCCAGCCACCCCGAGACCACGCCGGGGGGGGGCGGGGGGGAGCAGGGAAGGCATTTGACAAAACTATAGCTGCTTTGTAGTGCTGATATTTAAACAAGCTGCTTATTGATTCCAAAACAAAGTACTCCTTTAGTAACAACAGAGCCAACTCATTCCACAACAGTTTTTATGTCTTAAAGAAGGGTTAGCAGAGGGATTTTGAAGTTTCAAAAGTCATTAGCAGACAGAAAATTGTTTGCTGAGACTGTACTGCTTTCACTCTCGACTGCGGAGACAGTTGCTTTCCAAAATACCTGTTACATCCGTAGGTTACTTTCTAGCTAGCACAGCGTTTTGGACTGATAACTGATCAGTAGAAGATAAATCCCCAGCACAGCCTTTGGTTGGTAGCACCCATGGAGTGGAGGACTGTGAACTGTTTGTGATCACAATCTAGGAAGACGAGCAGAGAGGAGAGGAGAGGTCATTTATAAATCTCACTCACAGATTAGAATAGAAAGATTAGAAGAATGCAGACAAGCTGTTTGATTTATTGCTACTTTGCATGTGACTTAGCAAAATCTGTTTTCCTTTTTATTTATTCTATTTCACTTGCACATACTGAAGAAGTCAGATCCAAAGAAGAGAAAGATAAATAATTGGTACGGAAAGTTCAGTAGATTAAAAAAAAAAAAATCCTGCTTTTTTTCCAGGCACTGGTTGCATCTGGGATCATTATTTTTTAGCTTATAAGCATTGATTCTCATTTTACTTTTTTTTCTCCTAGTGTTCTCCTGATGAGAAAAGCAAAGATAAGAATGATACCAAAATTCAAATGTGAGCCTGATTTGCTGAATGCTTCATTAAATTAAAGCTTCTGTTACTTTAGAAACAGCATTTTTAAAAGTAAGTTTGTTATTTTCATGTAATTTGGAATGTATACAACTGATTAAACTCTCTCCAATTTGATCAATCTCCTGTAGCTCCTATCTGATCATTCACTTTAATTAATCTAACTGGCATCCACGTCAGATTGAAGAAACCTTAAAATTAAGCTTTTAACGATCCACTTTAGTATCACGCAGTACAAATAAAATAATAAAATGCCTGGAAGACTTTGAAATGCGTATTTATGATTTAGTTTTTTATAATTTTTACAGCACGAAAGGGGTTATGAATCTTCATTCTCATCTGAGGACTCTGTACCGCGCTGGAAGCCTGTGATAGTCTAACCGATTATATTATATTAAAATATACCTAACGTTGACCCTGTTAATCCTGCCTCCTTACACAGGCAAGTTCCAAATAAGAGGCAGGGCCTTTCAGCTGGGCGAGGACAGGAGGATCAGGCCCTCTCTACCAATTACAAAGAGATCACGCAAGAAGAGTTAAGACCACAGAACTCCAATCACAGTTTGAAACAATTTAAATCCAAAACTGTAATGCGGGGTTGATGATTTCATTTTCATTTCACAAGGGCTTAGACTTATATTTTGTCCACAGGTAAATATAATGTCAAATGCACATATGTCCCAAAGATCAAAGTATGATCAACTGTGAAATATTCATATGCGATAGCCCAGCGAGATTTTGTTCACAAGGGCACCTGTCAGAAGCATAAGCTTGGATACAAATCATCAAATAAGTATGTAAAATCATTACTAAAATCCAGGCATGCAATCAGATAGTCAGTTGTCTGAAATTGTTGGATTGTGGCCAGCACAGTGGCTCAGCAGACTAATGCTTTGGTCTTTGCAGATCCTCAGAGCCCCAGTTCAGTTCCTCCTGCCACTGGTCAGGTCAACTGTGTGTACCTAGTGTTGGCTTTCCTGGCACTTAATGCTAGGAAAAAAGGAAAAAAAAAAAAAACACGAGGCCATAAGTTCCCTTTGACCTGAGCCACAGAAACATCTGCTGGTTGAGTCACGAACTGCTTGTTGGCCAAGTTTAACAGTAACCGATCCTGTTGCGGATCAGCTCTCTCAGCAGTAGGTGTCACTGCAATAAATAGATGGATTTCAAGGGACAAAGACACACATTCCCAATGAAAATGCATAAATAGAACATCCCTGAATAAAGAGAGTTTCAAAAAGAAGTATATGGTCCAATTAGACTTTTTCTTTAACTTTATGCAAAATGCTGTAAATCTGGTTTGGGGAGAAATGAAATTGCACAAGTGGGATTGCCAACAACAACTACAAAGTGATTCTGCCCTTTAGTCCTGTGTCACAGAGATCCTTTAATTCACATTAATCACCTCCCTGCAATCCCAGGTCTATTAGGTAAAGACTGTTACAGATAAACCTTTTTAAAAAAAAGCTCTCTAACAAATTAAGTAATTTTCTCTAGTGGAACAAAAGACCTAGTTATATGGAAAGACACCGCACACTCAACTGTAGTTTTAGGACTTAACAAAGACCACAAGGTTAGCCTATTTTCTGACAAATTAGAGAGTCCATATCCAACCCTATCTGCATACAGAACAAGCAGAAAGAGAATACTTATAACAGCTTTAGGGGGGAGGGGGGAAGACGTCTCAAGTATAGATTTAATTAATAGAGTGCATATTTTTAAAAAGCAGTAACCAGTTTATACTTGAAACAGAAATATGTGGTATGCCAAATAATATCACAGAGATGTCAGCCAAGTCTACACCATATTTGGTTTCATTATCACAAAATGGCTTGTAGGATAATTAAGGATGCTCCAAATTGCATACTATTTAGACAGCAGACAAAACAATGCATCACGAAGCATACGGGCTACCTGGGATGACATCAACACAGAAACGACATGCCTAAGTATATGTTTCAGTGTTGGAAAAAGAAAGATCAATACATTAAACCTTGGATAACCTGTTGCGCATGAAAGAGAGCATACGCAACAGTATATACTCTGAAAGTACATATATAATACAACTGCATTTATTTTACTTCTAATGCCATTGAACTGGGAACAAAGGAGAGGAAAGAACATAGGGATAATGAAAAGATAAATTCATCAATTCTTCAAGGTCAGTATGTTGAAAAGGAACCAACATAAAAAAGTCTCCCCACACATGGAAAGCCTAAAGGGCCACACTGCATATCTGGGAGGAGTTAAGCTCCCCCTTTTCTCCCAACACGCTGATGAAATGTCCCCAGCAGTAATTCCCACCAGCTCATACCCCGGTATTCCATAAAGCTCCCCAGCGTCATGGATCATCAAAGTGTACTGTGATGAACACAGTGAGACAGGAGGTGAAGACATTTTCTGCGTGTCTCTTTGCTGGGCACAGAAATAGCCAACAACTTAATATAACGTAAATGCAAACAGTTAGAAACTCAGAAGTAACTTGCCCAATTTCAGTGCACCCAAACAGCTTCCAAGGCTGGAAAGGGATTGAATTTTTCAGAATTTCAGCACTGTAGAAACGAGTATTCCTAACTGATCATTTCCACATCTCATTTAGGAAAAAGCTCGCCATGTATCTTGACTTAAATAGATGGCTCATCCTCTGTAAAGAAGCCAGGGACAGAGTCCAGAACTCTTGACTCCCATTGCTTAGTCCAGTATGCCAGATAGCTTTCTTTTATCAAACATAATTGACTGCTGAAAAGACGGGGGTTTTTTAACTCATGACAGACCTGTCAGCATAAAATTTTTTGGTGAAAATATTACAGAGAGTTATCTTGGGTTTTAATAACTGAGATTCTTGGCTGTTAATCCCTTCTACCTCCAATTTCTGTCTTCTCTCCTTTCTTCCCTCAACCCAACTGATTTATTTTTCCTCTCCCTGTAACACATGGACTTGGTGGCAAAAAAGACAAGACATAATTTAGAGGGTCATAGTGATTCTTAGATACAAGTGGCTTCGATGAGTTATTTTTAATACTAATTTCCAGGAAAAGGATAATACTATGAAAGCCTCAGTTTCAGTGGAATGAGGTGGAGGAAAAGACACAGGTGAAAGAGGCAGGGATGCCAGGAGGCAGGTGGATGCAGGAAAAATAGAGCAAACATTGCTCAGAACGCTCTTTCTGTTTGTGGTGTCCAAAAAAGTAGAAACACCAAACTCCTTGCAGAATTAAGTGGGAAAAGATAGACGAGGAAACACAACACAAACTTAGACTAAGTATAGCAAAAATATACTTAATTATCATTCAAGAAAAATGAAACACTGAAACACACAAATCTCCTTTATCCTTGTGTTCTGGTCTGTGCACACTTTTACCGATAGGATATATTACTGCTGCTGCCGTTTAACTATTAATTGATCACTGTCATGAACACAGGAGCAGAGCCGGTAACTCTAGAAGCCACCTCGTACCTCCTGTGATGCTTTCACACTGAGATAAGTGGTTGAGACTTAAAAGGGTGTGGTTGGCAATCACTGCGCACGGCTAAGGCACCGACAGCTTGATTTTGCAACTGCTATAATCGTATCTACCCCAAGGTCAGAAAATATTCAGAAAACATGCTCTTTTTCAAACTGTCATCTTCGAGAAGAAAAAAAGAAATACATCGATCTGCAGGACTGCTAATTACACTGTTCTTTCGGATGGCTTCTTGAGCAGGAAGACAGCCCCAAAAAGGAATGAACGTCTATACTAAAAGTAACTGACTTGTGAGTATTTCCCTGTATTTCCCCAGCTGCTTTTTAAGTTATCTCTACCTGTCGGAGTGAGATCGTTCTGCCTTGCAATCAACCTGCCCTTTCCTCTGCACGACAGTGCAAAACAGTTCTAACGGTTCTGCAATTAAGCCAAGGAAAAAACAATGATGTCACACAAGCGGCCATAAAAAAGGGTCACATCTTTGCAGTACTCTTGAACGCAGTGAGCTACAACCTGTGAAGTGAACAGAAAATCTCCTCCTACCACTGCGCTGCAAGATCAAGCACAGGAAAGGGAACGGCTCCATAGTGCATTTATTGAAGGAAGCATAGATGCAAGCACCGATTACGGTAAAACAGTACATACGTTTAAATACAATGGCAGCATGACCTTCAGGATCCCAACAAGCTGAGCACTGATTGCTGTCTGGGCACCTCTGTTTTATCTGGGCACAATAGCTTTGATCATTAATAAAAAGGGCACTGAAAACTTGGCAGACACATAGCAGATAGATGAATACGGGGGAGGAGGAATGCTATAAAAATACAATAACATATTTCAAAGCTATCTGCAGGATAAAAATCCTTTAAATAATTTTGATGTTAATTGCAACATTCCGGGCCCTTGGCTGAAAAGAAAACCTATCGTGGTTGATAGGTGAGTGACAACAAAGCTGACAAAGAAAGTCTGATAAATGCAATCACAGGATGACAGACCCTGGCAAGTTCAATTACGGTTGCAGAGTCAGTGGGGAGATGGACTCTGCTAACTGTAATATATCCTTAACAGCCAGCCCTGGCCACGTACAGCGCTGACCAAACTCCTTCGAGTGATGGACAGGATCCCTGCAGGCTTCAGTGCCATGGCAGGCTGAGAGCAGCTGAGAGTTGTTATCAGAAGGACCAGGGACTTACAGGGAGTGCTCTAATGCAAGAGGTTTTGATAGAACACGCAAATAAACATAACTATCTCTCAGTGAAACTATTTCAAGTCTCTTGAATAGTCTGTGCAAACGAGCAGTTTGTGTTCGCTTTCTCTAGCTCATGCGAAACTTGACTCAATGTTAATTTACCTCGCTGCAAACCTGTGGGAACCTAGTCAATTCCAGCAAAATAAAAAGGAGGAGGGGGAAAGACCTGGTGGTTGAGTTTCAAGGACCCCGACAGGGGAGGCGGTGTGCGGGCTCCCACTACTTGCAACAGGACATCAAAGTGCTCCTCATCCTACAGGACCGAACACCAAAAGCCTCAAAGCTGAGAACACTCAGGGGTTTCCACACGAAACCTCTGTATTGTTTCAGTTGCACAAGCAAAAATGCATTTTTCTGTTGTACTGGTTTCAAGCGCCTTGCACCTACACCTACAAATACAGAGATTGTTATATCTCTCTTGAATTCAAAGGATTTTCATCTCCTTCAATTTCTACTTCTGAACAGACCAGCTATTCTTATTTGATGTGAGGAAGCAAGAAGGGGATGTATATAGCAAATTGGGGCTTCTCATACTTCAATGCAAAATTATCCAAGAATTTAAGTCATATTTAATCAAAGTACCAAAATTATCAGGCTTCCTTGTGGTTTCCTTTCCTTTTTTTTTTTTGTTTTCCTTTTTTTGTTGTTTTTAAAGTCACAAAAAAGAAGTCCTTTCTCGGTTTTTGGTAGTTGACTTTTATTTTCCTAGTGACTTTTTTACAAAAAAAAAAACAAAAACCCAAACCTAAAGGACTTCTTTGTTCTCTTTCTGAATTTTCCAAAAATATTGTAAAATGACAAAGGTATAAAAATTATACTGTAAAAAAAAAATGTAAGTACTGTGAATGAGCAGAGTTATTCATTTATATCCCTAGCTTATGAAATGCCGGTATCATGTATCCTTTATCCAACAGCAGACTCTTTTAGCTTCAATCACAAGAGGTAACAATATGTTATTGATATGATTTCAGGAAACTGTCAGCAGGCAGCTTAACTTTCAGCTCCGCAGCTACGGTGAGCGTATGCACAGAACGTACCTGTACCTCTCCTGCACGAAAGCTGGCAGCGATGCGCGCATTCCTGTCAGCTGTCATGGCAGAATAAAGAGAAATGTAAACAGGTCTTCCTCAATAAATGCCGCCTCATACTCCTTACACAGCGAAAACCCGCTACTGGTTTCACTGGGAGTGTTAACCAGCATGGGGAACACCTGGCAGAGCACCGAGGCGCAGCCGACTGCTCCCCACGAGAAGCCGGAGTAGGGAGAGCTGGGCAGGTAACCAAAGGCGCTGCCGAGGGCCATCATCCCTCTTGCCCCATGGCCACCTCCTCCCAGCACTCAGCCCTCCGCCAGCAGTTGGCCTTTCACACTGCTGCGAACGTTTCAAGCTTCCTCCTGTGCCCTCCAATTAGAGTCAACACAAAATCAATAGGAAGACAACTGAACAGGGAGGCTAACCGGGCCGCTGCCCTGCCAAGAAACCGAGCGGGTTAAATGACACCTGCAGCTCGGTACACCCCAGGCCAGGTCTCCAGAAGCAGCAGGGGCCTGACTCCTACCAACCAGGGTGAAAATCAGGACTTTCAACGCATTTCTGCATCTGGCCCCTTGTGCTCGCTTTGGAGAACGGGTAAAATCGAGATAAGAGAGAGACAAGGCTCTTCTGTAAAGATATAAAACTTCATTTTCAACCAATTCTGCTTGAAGGAAAAATAAAGTTAGCACATAAATAAGTCCAGCATTTGCAAGTTTTATATTTACATGCTATTATATTTTCAAGAGCTGAAAAATAATCACAAATGTCGGAAGCCAGTGCAGGTAAGCTAAAGGGGCATCTCTCCCCCAATTTAGGAAACCAGTGGGTTTTTAAACTAGTTTTCATATTGGTTTACAAGCTTTAATAATAAAAGGATATGTTGTACTATTAGATGCCGGTCATTTTTTTTGCCTGACAAAGAGAAATAACAGGCTGCTGCAGGAGTTTGCACAGTTTTGGTGGGTTTTTTTTCCTCCAAATGATCAGAGAAAGTACCGTACTTTAAGGATGTGCCTCACTTGCTCTTAAAAGGGTAAAACAAAATATTCTTCTAGCTATTCTGAGCCTGCCATATAAGTATTATGCTGTTACAGATTTCAAAAGGTTAGCTTCAATGAACCTGACATCAGTATAACCCAAAATAACCCATTCAAGAGAAAAGTAAGAAATAATTGCTGTTTTCTCTTTTTTTTTCCTGAGCTATATTGCTATAATGATTTTGCATAACAGATTGAACAAAGTGCTGTTGTGACAGGTGGTAGAATTCAGCTAGTAAGCACAGAGACAGGGTTCAATTTAGTTTGTGAATCCTTTAATTGTTGTGCAGCTAATTAAAGAAGGTTCTTTACACTCGCAAGTGTTTACCGTTGCTAGTATGCATACATGAAAAATTAAATTGTGCCTTCAAGGGCTGAGAACTATAGAAAAATCATAGCTGATTCTGCAACATGCTTACCAGCTCAAAATAGCTGCTTTTCACAATTGGAATTTGTAAAACTTTTTGCTAAGCAAATATAGAGCTAATTAGAAGTGTTCGTTGGACCAATTAACATTTAAATAAATAAGCCATATTGCACATTTCACAGTCTTTATTTAATGATGCTTCTTAACTCTTTGGAAAGATTCCTTTAAGTACAAATAAGTTGTCATAAAAATGAAAGACAAAAATAACACCATAACAGTATATTCTGTGCTTTTTTCTTTTTGCCTTGAAGTCTTTTCTAAAACTCTATACCTGTTACTGGGGAAGGGGGGGATACACAAATCTGGTTCCTTCTTTCATCTTGTCAAGTTACCTTTCCACCCTTTTGAATGCAAACAGACAAACATATTTGATTACTATTTAAAGTGTTATGATAGCTCTGTTTGTTTTGCCCCATGGAACAGAATCTGTTTTAGAAAAAAAAAAAAAAAATCTTACTTTTATCTCACAAAATGGCCATTCCAGCCCCCCCAAAAAAGGGTGTTCTCAGAAGCGATTGCTCTCAGAGTAACAAAAGCAGCAGTTTGAAAGTTGCATATAGAAACACTGAAAGTGAAAGCAAAAAAGAAAATAAAATCCGTTTTTCAGGTCGACTGTTTGCATTCTCATACCAAACCCACTGTTGTTATTACACCTAACCCCAGGGCCGCAATTGCCTGTCTCTTTGGGGTCAAGTGATATTTTGCTTTCAAAACAACTGTCTTTTAATTTAACAGTCCCTTTCAATCAATAAGACCCTTCAGTCTGCGTTGAACATATATTTTCTTTCTCTCTTTCAACCTCCAAACCTCTACCTAACTCAAAGGTTACATTAAAAACAGGGGGAAGGCTTCTTGCTACTTTTTTCCAAGAGGCGTTACACTACCTTGCAATCACACTCAGAGCTAACATGGAAGGACTCATTGTTGACCTTGGCTTTCAGCACAGAAAACCAAATTAACAAGGACCAATTAACATTTAAATAAATAAGGAAGATTAACAAAGAATACTCTGCATACCAAGAGGGTAAAATAAACTAAAGGAAAAAGTACAGTACCTCCCTCGATCGGCATGAATGAGATTCTCCGGGAAGGATGCAAGCCCGTTGGTGCATGGAAGCACAGACGGCTCTTTCCTGTCCCGGCAAGGGCTGCTGAGCACCAAAGGGGATGCACCCGCGCGTGAACGCCGGCAACGCTCTCCCTCTGGCAAGCCCTTGGGAGAACGTGCAGAGACCCCACCGTCCTGCACGACGTGCTCACAGGAGAAAAGGTGCTGCCTGCATTCCTGCCCCCTCCACCTGAGGCTGGTGGTCTTTGCGATCGCCCACGTCTGGCTGCTGGGCACCAAGAAGCCCGTGGCTTTGAGCTCACAGCTGCAGGCCAAGACTAGGCACCTCCTGCACAGATTGTCAGCACATGCTACTTCTGATTACATTTTTAGTGAAAAAGGTGGGTTTGGGTTTGGTTTGTTTTTTTTTTTTTTTAGATCCAGTAAATTCTGGTTAAAGTCAAAAAGAAAAAGTGGGCAAAGAACATCCAGCGGCCCAAGAGGAAGGTATGTGGGAAGTCCCTGAGGACTGGGAAATTTGTGTTTTAAAATGTCCATTCCGCTACATTCAACCTGGAGACTCCAGCCTGAATTTTGGTGCTAACTAGGTAGTTGTATGCTAGGTAGTAGCTACAAACTATACTGGTATGAACTTGTCAAAACTTTCGTGGTTCAGGGAAACTGAATCTCCACCCAGTTTAATTTCATACACTTCTTTGACCTTTTTTTCAGGGTAAGGAGGCAGGCAGCACACAGACACCTGGAGGTAGCTGCAGGGGCTCCCTGTGCCATGTCATCAGATGACGCCTCACCACGCAGGATGAAGGTAAAGGGCCCAAGCACCTTTCACCTTCCCTGCCTCCTGCTCTTCCCTCAGGTAAGTCTCCAAAGAGAACTTTCAACTGGCAAAGTTTCTCCACCATTCTTGGATATCATTATCCCCAAAGAACAATTAAATCACCCAGTTACTAATTGTCTACAAAGCCTATTCTTTAAAAGGAAACTCCTCCTACACAAAGGTTATGAATAATTCTCAGAAGGTTACAACATGATCTATCATTTTAAGTATTTGGATCTGGAGCACTGGTTCAGGCCTCTAACTGACAGCCACCTTTATGAATAGTTAAGAGTTCACAGAGATGATTATCATGTACTATTTAAATATGTATAAAGGACAAAGATAATAACAATACTTTGCACTTTAATAGAAGCTTCTGTCTGAAATTCTCAAAGGAGTGCCCAAGTCCTCACGAATGCACGCTCACAGCTCCTCTGACCTGCACAGTTGGTCACCGCTATTATCCTCAGGAATCTGGTAGGCTGTTATTGTTAGATTTCTCAAAAATGATAATGTCTGGCTTAACTAATAGAGCAACTGAAGCTTTAGCAAATGGGCAACCCAAAGTAGGTCACCATTGTAGGAATGTTGACCAGTGCCTTGCAACGAGGCAAAAAGCAGCGTGGGACGCTGCAAGGTGCTTTACAGATGCTCAACCCCTGTTCTCCTGGTTGGGGAGGAGAATCCTCCTTCTTCCCAGGCTGAGACCCAGCTGACTGAGTAGCACACCATCCAGGTGGGAGAAAAGCATCTCCTGCTACTGTTGAGGAATCAGCCTTTCTGTAGCCTCAAAAATAATTTTAGATTTTTTTTTTCCCTAGTACTAAAATAATTGTAGGGTTTTTTTCCCACAGTACTAAAACAAAACAAAAAAAAAACCCAACCCAAAAGTGGATTCTTACTTGAGTGCCATACTTTCTTGCATGAAGAGCACTTTTCTGTACTTTGTTAGAATTACAGCATTTTTGTATTAAAAAAGAAAAAAGAAAAAAAGAAAAAAGTTTTAAATCATCTGTTTCTAAATGCCCTACTTTGATAAAGTTACACTCTCCTATTTTCTGATCAAGAGGCTGGAAGAAAGCTACTCTCTCTACTATCCTATAAAATACAGAATTTTAGCTACATGAAGATTCGAACACGACAGAAAATAGGAACAAAGCTAATCATTTCAAACAGAAATGTCAAAAATAGCGACCCCAAATATCAGCACCAAGCTAAAAACTTAGCTGGGTTTGAAAACCGAACCTGGACAATTTGAACTTATGCAAATGGCATTTGTACAGCACTGAAACCAAAGGTCCTCCTGTCCTTAGGGCCATATTTACAGAAGAGTCAACTGATCATGAATAATTCTGCCAATGTATTAGGAAAACATGTTTTACTTCCAACATCAGTAATGTGTGTCTTCTATTATACAACTTTGTTTCTTAAACAAGTAAATTTCTTAACCAATAATAATAAAAAAAGCTGCAAAGAAAAAAAAAATCACATCTGTCCCAAACTACACAAGTTTTCATGCTTCCTTTTACAATAGCAATTTTGCTTCAACATCTTTAAAGAATTCTCACGAGTGTCAGAGAACCACAGATGACTTTCAGATCTCTTGCAAAACTTGTAGTGAGCATAACAGTTACAAAGTTTTAGAGAGAGAGAGAAATGGGGAAAGTCTACTTTAACGTGATTGTTTTCAAATATCTGAACTTACTGGGTATGAGCCGGTATCGCGAAACCCCCCCTGAACAGACAACTTTTCTTGACATAAAATGCAATGATATAGGGAACTGGACTGGCTTTGTCCACTGGACAATTTGTGTTGTAAGAGCATCTGTATTCCCCTTCTCTTTCACCCCTAAAAACCAGTTTATCATAGTTTTCCTACCAGCATTATAGTCAGCCTTAGCCTTAACTTTTTTTTCCCCCTCTTCCTTAATTTTAACTCAATTCTTTAAATCTGAATGATGAAGTTACCAAAATAACACCCCAAGCTTCTGGCTGCACTACTGCTAGCACAATGGAGCTCTGATCTGTCGAGGTCCTATAGCTAATAACAAACAGCAAGAGACTGAATTCCCTCTTCTCAAATATAACCATCTGAAGTCAAGTTAAATTCAGCATAACATTCACAGGCACAGGATCAGAAAATTGGTTCACAACAACTTATCACAGAGTAACATGTTGGCACAAGTTAACTGATTCACAGTAATTTTTAGTGTACATGCTCCTGGCAAATGTGATGTAAACTTAGTACAGCTTTCAGTGAAAGACATATTTCACTGGTTTCATTAGGGCTAAACTAATACATTGCTTCTCGCGTGCTGTGAGGCAGGAACTACTACAGAGACGGATACAGCAGCTGACAATTGGTAATCTGGGTGTGGGGATCAGTATATACTGCTAGGTCCAGGGGTCTTTTGCCAGGGCTCAGAAAATCAGATATTTCAGGCTGCAATTTGTTTTGACAGATTTTTGTTAAAACACCTGTGCTAAATTTTTCATGGAAAGCTACAAGGCTTTTCCCTAGGGCCTATTTGCCGTGGAAGTCCCACCAAATGTGCAACAGGATATGGGCTGGCAAAAATAAATAATAAAAATTACAAAGCGACCAAACTCCATGAGATGTAGAGATACCAAGACTGAAAACAGTGGGAGATACAAATTTTAAAAATACACAATGGACTTAATCCAAAACCAACTTGGTGACAAGTCTTTCCAATAACCTTCATGAATATTGGTCCAAGCCCATGCTGAATCAGTGGCAAACATTCATACTCATACATGGATCTCAGAGTGGAACTTGAATCCCTAAATATGTGGAACTTATTGATGCAAATGACAACCACATATAGAGGAAAAGATTTAATTTACCCTTTTCCCTTGATCTTTCATTACAGTCTTTGACACAGAACACAAAAATCAAGGTATTTATAGTTAAACCTTTTTTCCCTGCAAAATTACTTTCAATAACTGCAAACAATCTGAACTAAAACCAAGCAACACTGTGATGTAACATATGACTTACAAAACATTTTGAAGAAAAAATTCACCCATGTGTAATTTCCCTGTAACCCACACACCACATAACTACAGAAACACACTGTTCTAGAGTCTCTCTTCCTTACTCTAACAGATTGCCAAGGTTTTCACCTTTCTTCTTCCTGCTCAAAAAAATTTCTTTGTAGGACTACGAAGTAGCAATGGAGCATAAGTTGGAATACAGAGAGAATGAGTCGGTCTACCTTACACATCAATGACTCGCTCTACAAGGTTTCATGAATGAAAATAAAAGTGAAAAATCAAATGCAAAAGAAAATATCCCTGGGAGTTTCCAGTTCTTCATTTATTATTTCACTGATAGTGAAATACTGATGGCAGCACAGCTACCATCAACTCAATGCATTTTGGGATACATCAATACAATAGAAAGGAGTTGAGTAGGGGACGGAGTGATACAAGACAGAGACAAAATCGTAATGCACTGCAACTATTCCTAATCATAATTATTTTCCTAACTTTTTTTAGAGATTAAAACTAATATTGTAGAATTTGTTTTATCTTTGATTTGCTATATACAGCAAGCTAAAACTGAGTTCAGACTGATGAATCTGCTTTCTGTTGAAGGCAAGCATGCACCCCATCGAGCAGGAGCAGAGAGGATGCACTGTGCACACAGGAGGGGACACACACTCCCAACAGAACCTTCCTCTCTGCAGAGAAAGCGCACTGGTTACAGAACGTGCACCCACCAGTGAAAAACTGGCACGGCTCATTTTAAGTCTTCCAGCCTTGACCTACTGAACCTGCTAAATACTTCTGTTCTGGTGTAGCCACGTCTACTCAAATCACAAACTATATAATAACAACTAACATACCTGCAAAATTAACATAAAACACATTTATTTTATAACTCAGTCTGCAGTCAGGTCTGCATGTTCCCTAAATGAAGGAAAAAATATATGGCAAGCTTAGATCCAGAAGTTTACAATACCAACAACAACAACAACAAACTTGGCAAAAATGTTTATAAATAAAACTTATGCATCTTTTCTTTTTATCAATTGATAATTCCATGAAGCAACTACGATCACGATCAAAAATAAGTACACACTTTTCCTCAAAACGTTCCCATTAAAATTTCTATTTATCATCCACTTTCAAAATTATCATCGGGCCTCCTACTTATCGCATTGGATCTTCCATGGCAATCAGTTGACAGTTCCTATGTATCCTGAATAACAGTGTCCCTCTTGGGGACCATACACCTTTGCGATACCTAACGGTCTCTTTCAAAGGTCAAGAGGTTTGAAGACTTCCTACACTGGAAGGGAGATAGTTTAGTAAGATTTACAATGAAAAAGTCTTGGAATAACCAAGCAGAATGCACACAATGGCCATATTAACATCGCTACTAGATCCTCACTCGATACTCACTGACTTCCAGAGTCTGCATCTTTCCATGAGATTTATGAGTTTACCCAAACTTAAGCACGAGCTGAAACACCTTTTTAAATTAAGACTGCAAAACATCAGCACTGCTTGTGAGAGATGTCACTAACCGGAAATGGTTTGGGATTTTTCTATCATATTTAATGTTTCTGTAAGGCAGAGCATTAGTGGTCACTGGTATGTTATAAACCATTAATTGCAACAGGTAAGTTTCAGCAGCTAAAGAGGGAATCAAAATGAATTTTCAATCAGGAAACAGTCAGGTTTGTTCAATACACTTGAAATCTCAAGCAGATGCAGAGTCACTTTGCAGATACAGAATGGATGAAGAAAATGTAAACAAATACTGCTAGTATTGGCTGGAGCCCTTTCTATGACAGACTACTATGGTCTGGCACATGATATGACTTGCCCTTTCTGCTTTTATTCTATTCTTTTTTTAGGACAGGATCTATCTCACCTATGTGCAGCCATTCCAGCATCCCACCTACCTCAGTTAGACATCCATTTTTACAGAGAAAGAAATCCTCTCAAGATCCCTATGCCTTTTCCGTGAGAAGCACACATAGATAACCTAACTTTTAGACAGCATTCCCTTACCTTGTGCAAGAAAAATAGCATTCTATAATGCAAACTATCCTGTTTCACCAAAGGGCAGCTGGCACTTACCACTGCTTCACCATGAGCACTTTTTTCAAAATCGTATTTTACAGGAATCAAGACTAAATTGTTACTTAGAAGGTTCATTTTGTAAAGACAGTAATTAATGGACTGCGCATGGAAGCGAGGTGGGGAATGTTGTGCATTATTCTGTTGGCAAGTACATCATTTTAGTAATTAACGTTGACATCATCTTTTTAAAATGCATTAAGCAATATAGACAACATATACTCTGCCGCCCACCATTCCTTTTTTGTTTTTAGAGGAGGTGGGTGAGGAAATGGATAGGGAGTCTCTCATGTCGGAGCACTAATATGGCAGCGGGGTCTTCCATTGCCCAGTAAGGTCCTAGTCTACCTTGGTAAGAGGTACACTTAAGGTTCTGTTCTGCACTTGAAGACATTTCTGAGAGTCTAGCATTCTCACAGACTGCAAGAGCTGCAGAGATCTAAACACTGTAACGCTTTAGTGAACCATTCCTTTAGGAACCACCATTAATGGAGTCATTTCCTTCCTTAAGGATTTCAGGTAAAAAAGCAACTCATTGTAAGCTTTCACTTTGACCCCTGTGTTCAGATTCCAGTTCCCTTTCTCTTCCTCCCTCCTTCTTCTACCCAACCAATCAAATAGCTCTTCTCTCTTGTTTCCCAAATAAAGTGCATCCCTCTTTCCATAGCAAATGAGAGATTTAAAAAATGGAGGAGGCACTAGTTTAACTCAGTGATGTAAACCCATGAACTTTTTTCATCAGCCTGGCCAGCAGGAACCGAGCAGCTGAGAAATACCAGTTATGCCTTTGAAAAAGAAATTCTGAGCATCTCTTTTATCATTTTCAACAAGTTAGTGTCTAAGCACCTTAATTCTAAGGTTCTAGATGTGTAGGAAGTTAGTGCCCTTCGTGACTCAAAGCTATGGCATTTTTTTTAGCTTTTTATTGACCTGTTTATTATTATCTGTTTATTGAGCTGTTTTCCATGAATCTGTCTAATCCCTTTCTGAGCATGCTGATGTTGTCTGCCTCTACAAATTCCCTTGGCAGCAAGTTCCAGAAGTTCACTACTCACTGTGTTGAGAATTATTTCTTTTATCTATTTTAAACTGATCCCCTGCTACTTCCAGTGGATGTTCTAGTTATGGGTTTGTGGCATTTGGTGAAAAAAAAGGGGGTGAGGGTTGTGGAAATTACTGTGATGTAATTTTGTGTTTGCAGCTATCCAGTTTTCCCCAGTGAAAAGTGTCCAAAAAAAGTGACAATGCAACTTAGAATGTAAGATCCCAACATGACAGCATGAGATGCGATGAGTGCCCTTGCTAATGTAGGTTTGCTAACACAGACTACTGAATTTTATAGTCTAGTCCTTGATGATGAAAAGATAATCCACTTTGCAGTGTCAGAAACCTCTTCCATAGGCTGATAATCAACCCCTGTACACAGTCCTTCCGCATGAGACCATTTGAGGATTGATAGTTTTGTCACAACTGAAATGGTACATCTATCGTGACTGATGTTCGTTCAGGTACAGAAAAAAAAAAAACCCAAATGTTCTTACCATTTTGACTAAGAGGAAGAAAGAGAGGAAAACATCAGAATGAAGACTTCACTACACCTCTTTTTCAGAAATACCCACCCAATTTTGGGTTTGAAGTCTACAGAGAACTTCCACCCAAAGCCAATTTAACTGAGAGCCCAAGGAAAATACTACCCCATATGACAGGGATTGTTTTTTCCAAACTGTGTCCAGATGATTCCCTCCACCCTCACCCTTCAAAACCAGAACCACTATAAAAAATAACCATTCTCTTAACTTAGCTTAAAAAAAAAAAAAATCTCCCGACCATGGTTGAAGCCAAATGGCCCTTCAGGCTACTACTGAAGAATCAATTACATTAGCTGTAAGCCTAAGAGAGTCCTGGGGACAATCAGTCAGAGCCATAATAGCTGTGAGGGAATTGTTAAGCAAATTGAGGGATTCTTTAGGTAATTGGGATTGGACAACCAGGTCATACTTAATTTGAAGCATCCATTCCATACAAGTGCTTCAGAGGTATAGCAGGAACTACAGACAGTAAAGTCTAATTGTGCTGCTACTAACCCAGTGCTTTTAAAGGGACACCCACCCCCCACCCCCCATTCTGGTGCAGAATATGTAATAGGATTGTGCTCACTTTCAGCAGAGGAGAATTCAAGCAGCTACTGCAGGGTCAAACCAGGGAGCTGCGAGCCAAGGCTCCGCGGCCCTCTGGGAGAACCTGTGGTGCTTACTCACAGCCGGAGCCAGGGACACTAAACGCTCAGGGTTCCCTGCCAAAACTGAGGAGAAAAACGGACAATTCATTTCTTTCTTTAAGACAGTTCAAAGGTAGTAAGGAGGTACGTTTCTCTCTTTCTGTTGTTGACCATGCATTTGGCATGCTAAATGTATGCTTAACTACAAATTCTGGTTTTCCAAAGAGACTCTGCAAAAATTCACAACTTCTGCTTTAAGCTTTATAGTGACATTTAGGGGGAACAAACTTCACAGGCAAGACTATCGCCAGTTCTGGGAGGTTGCTCTGAAGGGGCTGTGCAGGGCTCTCAGATCAAATTGAATTTTTCACCACAGTTAAACAGGGAACTATTCCAAGAGCAAAAAGCTCTCCATTTCCTTTGTTCACTGCAACAGCTTTCATAAAAAAGAGGTACGCCCAAAGCTCATCTTCACGTCCAGTTTGGTTCTGAAGAAACCTGTTGCAAACAGCTACTGCTAGTATTTTTTGGCTTCTCCAGAGAGAAGCAAGCCATGTGGGTTGAGACAACAGGGATTGCAGTCCCAAGAGAAACTAATTCTTTGTTGGACTGCCCTGAAGTTTCACAAGGTAGACAAAATGAGCCAGCAAACATGGCCCTAAGAGTGCCAACACCAAAGCTGACAAATCCATCCTCTTGTCTCCTTTTCCTCAGATTCTTTTCTGGAACTAATTTGAGGAAAAACCCTGATTCTGGGTCTTCTGGCAAAGAGCACCTAAAATAATTGCCCAGAATGGAAGATTCTGCTAGTGCCACATTTCTCTGGCAAGGCAAGAGAAAAACTGGGAAGAGAGGGATAAAGAACAGAACCTGGATGACTGAAGGGTGCCAAAGCAAGAGCTTTGCGCCAGTTGCCATTCTGCTTGAAATCTGCTCTGAGGAGCCCAGTGGTCTCTGCTCCCAGCAAGCTGGCCATGGCTTGGAAGAGTTGGCTAGAGCAGACCCTGGCAGCACAGCTGATGACAGCAAAATCTCGGAGTAGCAGACGGGCCAATAGCCCATTGGTAGAGGTCAGGAATATCTGATCATGCCCACTTCTGCCATTACAGAGCTCTCGCTGAGTATAAATCCAGCCTATTTCATGCTCCTGTTTCAGAGGATGTTTTAACTGTTTATCAAATCAGTTAGCCTTTTTCTAGCTTTGACGGAATAAGAGCCAACAACAGACACCGGATGCAATTCTACCTCTAATGTTTAGAGTTGTGACACGATCTATTCGGCCAGGCTATGGCTTTCTAAACTTATCCAGCAGAATGCCAGCAGTCACCCAGCAACAGCAGCTTCTAAATAGGGAAAACATGTAAAACAACTAAAAAAAAAAAAAAAAGGTTAAATCCCTGGTCTGGAACATACTGCCTTAACTGAAGGGAGCTCTTCCACTCCACACAGTACACCAACATCAATTTAGGTGAGTCAGCAGGCAAACAGCCTCCCATGAGACTAGTTAAACAGGCTGTGGTGTACCAGCTCAATTGCCTGGACCACATCAGGAGTCAAAGCCTGGGGAGCACTTGAAAAGCATAGCTAAGAACCCATCTACAAAAATAATCATCATCAAAAACAGTCATCCACATAATTTTTGCCAATCAGTACTTTGAAAAATGAGCCATCACTTTTTGTGAAGATTTCAATCTATGTCATCGCTATGGGGGGGGGGGGGGGGGGGGNGGGGCGGGGGGGGAAAGCCTGTTGCTTTGGACTACAGGGACTTGGAGTTGGTGCGTTGCAGCGTTGCAGTGTAGACATCATCATGGTTAGGTAGCAGCTTTCTTTTGACCAGGGCGCTGCGAAGAAATCTATTTTGCATGGAGGAAGAAAGCCTAGATGAAAAAGTTGTGCCAGCATCTTTGAGATGCAACCTCGGTGAAACTTCAGGAACAGTGAATACAGTCAAACGAGTACCCACAAGTAGAACAAAACATTTACAAGATAAGTGATAACGATGTAGCCTCTCACAAATCCCACATCAACACAGGAAGCAATATGATACTGTTCAGAGGTGCTTTTGCTACCAGAAATACACTCGACAACAAAATAATTGGAAAAAATAATAAAGTCATTAATACAATTTTGTATGTTTACAACAAACTATGCTTCTGTGAAATTTTCTACAGGATTCTGAAGCAGCAGAAGTTTGGAAGTCCCATACACTACACTTGCTTTCTACTGCTGCATCCTCACAGTCATTAGTCACGGTATTAAAAAAAAAATAAAAAAGGTGTATAAAGGTGTATGTAGTTGTGCTCGACAGAGGCTACTTAGAAAAGAAAAAAATGAGGCTACACAGTAGACTGTCAAGATTATAAACATGTATCTCAGTGCTGTATTTATATATAGCCATTAGTGCTAAAAAAGGCTTCAGCCTCTTTTGCCAGAGAGGATTGCAATGGAGAGTAGCAACGTACAATGGAACACTTCACATCCACACAATCTTTGTGCAAGCAGATGAATTAAAGACAAAATTCCATATTCTTTGTTGAGGACAGCAGTACTGTTTGAAGCTCTGACTTAATGTGCACCCACGCCTTTCAATCTTGTGTTTTATGAACGCTGCTTTACTTTAGAATAAGGAACGTCCAAAAACTGGAATGCTACCTGAGAGAAGCCTAACTCAGCCACAGGATGGGTCCTTTTTGCCCATCAGAAAAACAGACAGTATGGACCACTAAAACGCCAGCCTCAATCACAACTGATGATATCAGGACACACGTGGAGTTAATTGGTCTAGACACTGGGAGATCCCAACTTGCTTCCACCCTGTTCTGCCCCGTTTCTGATACCAGCAGGCTACCACAATACATCACTGTACTTCAGGGTCAGGCTCCAGCTGCCCATGTCCGGACACAGTGGGCAGGGAGAAGAGGGAGATTTGCTTTGACACCTAGGAATAACTGCATCACCTTGGGAGACTGCATTTCAACTTTTGCTTCCGATTATAATTATAATTACTTGGTGATGATCACCTCCCCCTTTAGCTTAATTTAAAATGCTTCTGAGTTGGAGAGATGAATGACTGGAATTATCTGGGAAGAGCTGGAGTGATGGGGGAAGGACATAAAAGAACTTTTGTTCTTTCAATTCTTGTCGTTGGCAAAAACATTAAGAAAATATTGCCAATTAATTTTCCTCACAGTGGTAACCTTTGTAATTGTAACCTGTAACCAGTTATAACCATAATGTTGCTTGGTTCATACTAATTGCTGACTGTTGTGACCAAAACATGATGTTATATCTTTTGGTATAGGGAGAGGAGGAGAAACACGGCACTGTTCGAGCTCGCCGACATTACTGCTCTTCCTATACAATGTTCTTATACTTCTTACAAGGCATAACTGCCAAGTGATACTGGGGCCTTAGCGCTGGGCCACCTGTCAGACACATTCATTCAGGGTTACAGCTAGGCACCCAGTGGGAAGAAGGAATCAAAAGAAAATTGAAGGAAAGTAAATTCCATTTGGAAGACAACAGCACTGGTGAGAAGAAAAGTTATTGTGAGGGTCTCACATTCCCCTGCTGACACTTATGTGTTTTTCTTCTCTTCATTTTCACAAAACACAGTATGATTACCTTTAAGAACTAGGTGATAGTTAAAATAAAAATCAAAAGTAGAAAGAAACTTAACATACGTGTCAAGAGCTGAGGTCAAGATTCGGCAGTGTCCTGCCCACACGATGCACAAAGCCCCTCTCAGGCAGCGCCAGGAACGCTGCTGCGATCGTGGGGCTTCCACACTGCCTCCTACTACCGAGAACAGCCTGGATAATCCAGAAGCATGGAGGTAAAATGTCTTCTGACTAATGAATGCATTGAAATGTCACAGCCCAAAACACATTTTCATTGCTGGCTCTTCCCCATCTGATACTGGTATTTCATCTCATGATACTTCATTACAGATATATCTCTAATGAAAAGTATGGTGAAGTCTCTAAAGTAGCTTCTGAACTTTAGTTCAGCCATGCTGGTCAGAGAGAACGTCTGGCTTGATGTCTTCTTTCAGCACTTTCATTTATCCCGTTTTACCAGCTTTCAAGAAGATGGCTGTCTTTACCTTCCTCTGCATGAGGGAGATTATTCGAGAACAGGAAATAAAGCCGGCCAGCAAGAAAGGAGCAGCTGCTGTAACCAAACTGATGACAGTGCAACCATCAAAGAGAACTAAGAGATTCCTATTACCTGCTATCTAGCCATTGTCTCGGGTATTCAGTATGTTTCAAATGCACAAGCTTAATTTGTTCTTGCACACATCGTGAAAGCAAATCCAAGGAATGACTGCTATGCAAATGACTCTTCAAGTGCAATCCACACGTTGATCTACCAAAAATGTGCTAGGCCATAAAACCAGTCCAGTCAATTTAATCTAAAACGATATGTTAGATTCTTCTTCCACAGACCCTTAGTCTTAAAAATAGTCTTTATGCATATGAGAAATCCAATGGTGTTTACAAGAATAATGGTGTGCGGCACTGGGCAATAGAGGCTGAGATTCTCTTCGCAAACAGATAAATATTTGCACACTGGTACTGTGTGACCAACTACCCAAATATTATCTGTGCACATGTAGAATAGCGCACATTTCGCCAGTTGCTTTATTTTGCCAGTTGCTGGAACCATAATATCTGTTTCCCTTTCTTCCCTTCTAAGCTCTGCTAGTCCATAAGAGCAAAAACTACAGCCCGTACCGATACTGAGGAGACATAAGTGATGCATGGGGACTTAATGCTACTAAACACTTATACAGCACTTTATATATTCAGTGTTGTACAAACATTAACAAATTAATCCTAACAAAAACTTGCAGGGTACCTAAGTACTGTTTTCCAGGGCCAAATCTGTTGCTTATGTGTGTACCCACTGACATCAGGAATGGGTTTAGACCCAGACATCAGACAACAGTAGTAAATGATGTAAGAGTATCTGCCAGAAGCACTGTCAAAACCTCAGATTAGGATTCATAAGATCTTATCTCACACTCACCTTCTCTCTTGCGCATATTTGCTTTCACTCTAATTCCTACTATTTTATGAATGCTGGGCTTTTTTTATTAAACTCTCATAAATACTAATATGACTTAACCAGGGAGATATCGTCATTTTACAATGGAAAATCACACCTGTTTTAAGGAGTATAAATCAATAAGGAAGCCCACCAAAAAAAGTGCATTTTTTACTTACGCTACCAAATCAAAACTAAACAGTAGTAACATATATCATATTTACTCCATTGGACTGGCAGCACCCACTGCCTCAAAAAAGGACTCTTAATTATAAAAGAATTATTATCAAGTTTAAAAGTGCAGAACACATGGAGCTGCGAGGATGTATATGAGTAACAGCACCATTCAAGAGGGTTTTATAATTTTTTTAACATGCAAGTATCAAATGCTATAAGCATTTATTTAGGCTTCAAAGAAAAGTCTGAAATTAATAACCAGGACGAATGCAGATCACAACACAGTGACTCCATATTCTGCGCATGCAAGTGGCACTTATAAAGCCTATTGGTGGTTTAAAGGCTTGAACTGAAATACTGATAAGCTCACATTACCCATCCTCCAAAAAGCAATGTCAGAATCAGGCTAACTTCATTAACACACAAGCTGGTTGCATTGGTATACAACCGGAATGGGGGCGATCCTTGGTAATAGGTAATATTCGAACTACGGGATGGACAGAGAGAGAATCCAATCAAACCTAAAACGGGTGCAATTCTTACCATGAAACTATTGTGCAGAGAGAACAAGAAGCTGGCTAATGAGCGTGGCTGCTGAGGTTGGAAGTCGGGATGGCAGCTACATCCAGGGCTAGTTGCTCACAAGCTCCGTGTGGCCCTGAGGAGGGTGGTGCTTGCCCAGCAGCTGGCAGGGTTTATCCACTCAACTTTCTCCAGCCCTGAAAAACAGCCAGGCAGCCTTCTAGCCCTCCTTGCTCTCAGATGTACCTTTTTCTTCTTTTATGATCGATAGTCCCAGGAGAGACTTCAGAGAAAATATCGGCCTCGAGTACTCAAAATACTCAAGAGTTAAGTCTGGCATTTTTAGAATACCTGCGGGTAGTCTGGCAAATCAAGTATCCCACATTCACCCATCTCTAATGATGATTATTATGCACCAACAGCTGTCTACAGTTCAATGGATGAGGATCTAATTGATCTCATTACCTCCCCCCATATAAAGTGAAGAGCGTTCCTGCTCTGTGGGTCTGGGGATCCTATGCTGACTGAGGGCCTTGTGCTGAAGACCTGGAAAGAGACTGTTTGGTAGCGCTGTTAGTTTGTTTTCGGCTGGTCAAAATCCACAGAAGCAAACATCTTGTAATATGCTGTATAATATATTACAATGTGGCTTTTGTCTTACCAGTTTAATACTGAATAGCCCTGATAGCATTCATATGAATATTAATTTTGTAATAAAAAGCAAGAGACTGGTGTATTAGTTATGCGTTCTTTTGTTACTCTTAGTCTTTAATTATTATTATTAATGCTATTATGTCCAATTTCCCCTCACCTCGCTCACCCTCGCAGTCTCCGCTGTGGTGCCCTGTCTCAGGCAGCGAGCTCCTTTTGGAGCCAACAACAATGTTACTCAATTAACCCTCTGGCAGGAGACACTACAGTATGTAAACGGTGTTGCTTCCTCTCCCTACAAGTCCCTGAGCGTCATTTCTGTCCTGCTGCCTGTGGTGCAGCCAGGGACCCGAACCACCTCCTCCGGCTCGAGTCGCCTGCCCGCCATGGCTGGGTCTCCACACAGTTTGCCACACGAAAGGCACAGCCGAAATATTTATTCTCAGGTGCTTGTGGGAGATGAAGCCGTATTTCAGATCTCAAAAGTTACATTTCCCCCAAAAAAAAAAGAAAAGCCGTTGGCAGAAACAAAAGGCCTGAGTCCACCTCTTTTGGGTGGGTGTAAATCCTCTGTCTTTATTAAAGTTATACCTGATTTATAACTGTAGGAGAGGAGATCCTGGCCCATAATACAATATAAAATGCTCAGCTTTCTGCAGTTTGCTTATTCATAAAGATTACTCCAATGTCACTGTGGAAAAGGTGCAATGAAAAATACCTATTACTCTGCAGCTACGCAACTGCCAACTCGCTCTTGTTTATAAAAGAATACCACTGTTCATTTGCTAGTCTACAGCAGATATATTTTTAACATAAAAACACTATATTTAATTGGTTATGGATCTCAGTTCTTTTAGCACTACTGGAAATCACACAAAAACACATTAGTACAGAGCAATTAGTGCAATGGCAGTAAACAACTAAGGCACTATTAAGCTGTGGGTGATTAAATAGTATTACTTCTTTATTTTTTATGATATTAGACTTAGAGAAGATTTTAAGCATATATTCCCATTAATATTAATAAACACTACGAAGAGCAGGTGTCTTTAACTTTCTTAAGATGATTTTCGTCGGGGCACTTCAGTTTATAAGAAAGATTTTCTTTTAATGGAAGATCCGTCTCTTTATACGGTGTATCACACTATTTCTTATCTCACTGCACCGGGACATTTATACAGTAATATTATTTAATGGGAGTTATGAAATCACACACTGTTCCTTCAGAAAATAATACCCGTATCTCTCCCACCAAGGAACAAAGAGCTACCAAACTCCCAAAATAATATGCAATTATTTATATCTGTGCAAAGAACAAACCGGGTACTATTTGACAAATTTCCTACAATGGGCTGTAACAAACCCTGTGATAAGTTAGCCTGAATGGCAGTAACCTTCAGGCAACATAAAAGACGAGAATCTGACCCAAGGACAGAACCCTTGTGGTATACCTTTTTAATCTGCCTAGCCCTCACAATCTCTCTGGACTCTGTACTTGTTTATAGATCATCCTCATGGTCTGGCACATCTTTTCCTCGGCATCTGATTAAGTTAACAATGTGCTGCTATTTGCATGCAGATTTGCCAGGCCTTTCTCTACAGCTGCTCCCAAAGACTTGGTCTTTCTCTGTAATGTGATAGCACAGCAGTCAGTAAATGCAATCTTTGTCAAACCCAGGTGTGCTCTTGATTTGGTTCTCATTCGTTCCAAGCAATTTTTCTTTCTGTAGCATTTATAAGGCTCTATTATAGTATAGCCACATCTGGAGCTAAAATTCTTCTATTAATTATATACTTTTACCACTATAAAGACAAATTCAGAGACAGCTACTAACATTTTTGTTGTTGTTCTTATTCCCTTTTTGACAGCCTGTATTTTATTTCTGTAGACATTTAATTTTTAAAGCAGCATTCCTGATTTTTATTTCCATAAAAACAGAAATGCAAGCACGAAATCTAAATATTTAGTTTCTCTGTTCTAAAATCATGCTATCAATAGCAATATAAAGCATTAAGGTTTTTTTAACCTTTCAATACTTTGCATACAAATATGATATTATAATAATGTATCTGTCTCGTTAGAAGAGTTACAATCTACTTGGGAAAGAAAGAAAGAAAGTGGTTAAATAAAAAACAAAAAAACTTACTCAGTTCCCTAGTGGACGCTGGTTCACATCACAGAATCACCAAACAATTTGTTCCCTCCACAGTCAAAAAGCAGAACCAAATTTGATCAGCATGGTGACTTAAATGCTGTATTTTCTTTGTGCAATGAGGGTAATTTTTCAAGATCAGGTTTGAAGTAGATTAGTGCAGAAATATGAGCTAAGCCTTCACTCTTATCATCTGAGTATGGATAAAGGATGTATTCACCCAAGAGCACTGCAAGTTATTTTCTAAGAAAAATTTTTCCTACCTCTTTTTTTTTTTTGTGTGTGCGTGAGTACCGAGATCATCACAATGAAGTAATAAATGGAGACTAGCAAACAGGTTTGACAAGCGAATATTCACTGTGTAAATGTACCTGTAAGAGGAAATACTAGAAATCTTATTTCTTAAATTTAAATCTAATTTATGATCCAAAAGGTAGGCTTCTTTGCTAGGTAAATACCTGTGCATTAGAAGAGGTCAGCATGCTTTTAAATTACAGGAGCACTACAAAGAAATACCAATCCTCCCAGATGGGGAATGAATTCCATCTGACCAAATCATCCTGAGGTGGTCTCCTCTAACCCCTGGTCAAGTAAGGTTAACATGGATACAAGGGGCTGAGATCCTGTCCTTAGTATGAATTCTTTTAAAAGGGAGTACAAATGGTAAACTTTTTTTCCTTAATCATATTTCTTCTGCTTTGCTTTCACTGATTTTTTTTACATATTTGTATCAAAATAAAAAAAAATGCAAGCATGCCATGCCTGAATTCACTGAAGCACTGATGATTTCTGATTTTCTTGAATAAAATTAGAACTAGAAATATCGAACTAGCTTTACCCATGAAAAAGAAAATATAGCTGTAATGTTCCCTCATTCGTAAATAAGGCGTAAAGTCATGGCGGACTTTTTAAACTATTCTACTGAGGAAAAAGCTTTTATTTATTTACAGCACATTTTATCTCCCTAAATCACTTATTTCAGATTATTAGTTTGGCCTTATATACATACATGCGTTTGCACACACACGCAGACACACGGCCACATCCACATCCACACACGTATATACACACGCAAAATGGTAAAACAAAAAATCAGCAGACAGACCGAAGCTGTGTAACCAGATTACATCACAGGTTACGATGGAAATAAATAAAAGAAAATCTCTTTTGCTTCTCTAGCGTGGTATTTCAGTGGTGCTGGTTTGACTTTTGGCCCACACACATATGCCAATGGCAAGGCTAACTCTAGGGACTAACAAAAAAGAATGTGTGTTCACAGCTGTACAGTACACCAATACAGATTACATGTTTTCAGTGTTGCGGCCACAACAGAATGCTAATTAACATACTGGAGTGATGAGAACGGCTGTAAGGGCCTTATTGTTCCATTATTTCATGCAGCCCAGCTGCCTTTGTTTATGTCACTTATCCTCTCGTGCCACAGGTTTTTACTCCAAAAATACTATCCCAATACAACGTTAATATTTAAAAAACAAAGAGGTGGCAGATTGTCATTTTTGTGTCAGTCTCAAACTGCAGAACTGTTAAGCTGTTCTGGTTCGGTATTTAGAAATAATTTAACAGCCATATTCAGACACTGCCTGCATTCTAACATAATGGCTGAATACTTGAACCAAGCAAATGCATAACTATCCTGACATCACTTATGAGATTTAGATTGGTCAGTTAATGGAAGTCTTTACCAGAATCAATACCATAACAGCTTCTTGAAATGAACGTGATTTTTTACACAGAGTGCTGTGAACAATAAGTACAGAAATATCCTACCTTTGTATCCAGCACAAAGGAACTGGGATTTGAAATTAAGAAGCAATTACAGTTTTTTGCAAAGTAATGTTACAGTTGATTATTAGAAATAAACACATACAAAATAAGCACTTTTTAATAAATAGCTGGAGAATATTAAAATTCCACAATCCTATTATTCCTTTTTTTCCTACTTTTTTAACAGCCATTTTATCTGCTAGCTTGGTTATCATGTTGCTGTTAAGGATTAATATTGATGATTGTTGCCAACAATGGTTAAATATTGCAGAAAAACACTTTTTATGAAAGAGATGTAGCCCTATCTGACTGTAAGTAATATTAGTTATGCCTGCTGCTTTGACTTCTTTGATTGATTTATGAAAAAAGCAATGTTAAATGCCATTATTATTCTTATTCGTATTACAGTACAGCCTGAATGTCTTAGCTGATATTGGCCAGATTCAGATCTGGGACCCTGCTTCCTAGTACAAAAGAAGAAAACAGCCCCTGTCCTCGGAAGCTCATGACTGTCAGCTCTGATCCCAAAAGCGTTTATGTTCCTGAACAGAGGATTCCGCCAGTACGGCCCCACTGACGTCTGTGAAACCACACACCGGGCTAAGTTTACTTATAGGTTTAATGAAACTAGTAAGGTTTTATTTAGCGGGTAGCAACAAGTGTGCAACTTCATGTGAAAAAGTGTGAAACAAGGAAAAAAAGAAAACCCGAAACCCAGCTAAAAAAACCCAGGACACTGGTGGGAGGAAGTTCAGTGTACTGTTACCTGGTTACAAGTTAAAAGTTTCTTTCCCTCATTTACTTGGTATAAACAAAAAGGAAGCATTAATGATAAAGAGGTTTCCAAACAATTTATTCCATCAGTTGCCTGTAATTGCTGTCAGAGCCTGAGCTTGGCTAGAACCCGAACTACTAATGGTGCATTCCTTCCCTAAATTAAAAAAAAAAAAAAAAAAAAAACAAATATTTTAGTTCCAGTTTCACAGGTTTAGCTTTACCAACACAGGTTGCGAGAGCTAACACCACACCTGCTGCCCCAGACCTACCCAGCCAACAAAACCGGAAAGGGTAAGTCTTCCCAAAAATGTCATCTCCCTAATCAGATCCACTGTTGTTAATCATGAAGCACACCCAAATCCTGCAAACATCCAATTGAGTGAACAAGCCCTAGTTGCTTTTTAATGAGTTTAACCGGTAATCTCAGATAAATGCGGAACTGCTTGAAGTCTCTGTCTTCTGTAAGGCAGTAATGAGAGGATTTCATGTTTTCTACAGCCTGCACAGCTCATAACGGTGAGCATGCCACAGGTGTGGTACGATCTAATACATAGTAGTTTCTCAGCTATGACCATTCCCCTACTGTGGACAGAACATAGATTTTTTTAATTGGATCCAGGAGCTAGCTAAATTACCCAGCTGCTCTGTGTTTAAGCCCCCAGCTAGTTTATATACCAATAATAATAAACTTACTATAATAGCAGCCCAGTCTATTACAGCGTTTCTCGCTCAAACTAAATGTGGGCCACTTTTACTTCAGCTGTGTTCATGGGTGACACCACCGGATTCGTCCCCTCCTAAAACTGTAAAAACATTATAAAAAGATACAAGTACGTGCTTAATTAATGGAGTTTTGTTTAGTTTTCCAATTGGATGATCTGCTATTTTCTGATACAGGCACACAATATTATAAGCCTATCAGTTGGGAATGCATTGGGAAGTTGGCTTTTTATTCATGCTAAATTACCACGACAAAGCAACACCTAGTCACAGTCACAAAATAAAGTCCTGACAATGCCCTCTTAATAAACGTTGCCTGCTACGATTGTAGGTACTACAAAACTTCTCTCCAGATAATCCACTCATGCATTTATTTTTTAAAAAATAGCATTTAATTCTGACATCAATTAAATAAAATTGTTTACAGTATGTAGTAGGTGTGCTGTTGGAACCGTGATAGTCTATTCTGGGAATGATAAGTGTTGTACAGAGATGTAATAGCTTTTACCAGACCAGCCAATATAGCTGTAGGAAAAAAAACCCAATAAACAAATTAAAAAAAAAAACCCAAAATGGACAAGATTTTGGGACCAGAAAAAGGGCTTGTTTGCTCTAAAATGTCTCAATTTTTTTTCCCTGCAGAAGTATCTGCTGGTTTTCTAAAAGGTTACATCTCTATAAACTATGTCTTTCTGAAAACACACTATAAAAATAATTGTAAAATTAACGCTTTAAAAAACAACAACAAAAAAAAACCTCCCAACAACAAAAAACCCAAACCACTAAAACCTACAAGAAAACACTGGAGCTTACATTGTGACTTCCTTGAAGATAGGAACAAACCTGCCACGACCGGACTGCATCCCTTGCTTCGTAACTTTCAGTGAACTACTACTATCAAACTTAGTTTATGAAATTCTATTGAAATTAACTTCTTGTAGCTTAGGCTGATAAAAATAAAAGCAACAAGGCGCTAAAGCACTAATAAACTGATTACAAGGTCACATAAATGGATACTGATGTAGCTGCTGGGCACAGCACGTAAGTAACTTCAGGTGCAAGCCATAAAATACCACAGTGTGCATGATGTAAGCACAGGCAACTACAAGAAAATAGTTATCACGTTTCAAAAATATCTATGGTCTCTGCATTTAATTAGGCATTTAACTTAAAATTAATCCCATTCTAATTGTAAATTTAAAATCACTTTTAGAGCTGAATTTACCAAAGCCTAAGAATTTTTTAACCGTGGCTCCAACTCCACAAGGAAACCTTGCCAGTTTACACAGGAGCTGCAAGACTCTCCGAAGTTATTTCCCTACATCATATACAGCATCCTCACTCTACAAACACGGGCATTTTCAAAACAACCCTCTAAAAAGGGTGCTTCCGCTCCCCTAGTCACTCCCAGGCAATCCTCAGTAAGAAACAGGCTTAGCTTGAAAATCCTCACTTGCAGACAAACCAGTCCAGGCACTATATAGCTGTCACAAGGCTGACAGCTTATTGTACAGAGGAGATCACACCTTCCCAACAGAAAATCCCATGGGAAAGGCTGTGAACAAAAGAAATCCTGATGTGATCCATCCAACTGAGCAGGGCAGCAGTTGCTTTCTGCTGAGAGGACTAACCTGGCAGCCCCATCAAGCCTGTTATATTGAACCCCAGCCCAGCCCTCCGCTCTCCGAAACATTGTCAAAAGACCTTCACACCTTGCTCAAGCCCAAGCCCTGGTGTCCTCTGCTCTGTGCCGCCACATGCCACACAGAGCAGTCAGGTTTAGCCTGGGATGAGCTAGCCACTTCAGTCCTATGTGTGGTGACAGAGCGGGAAACCGGCTGTGTGGTGGCACAGAGGAGTCCCACTGGAAAGCCCACTCTCCAGCGACAGCCTAGAACGATGGCCCTCTCCTCACCATCAAAATTCATAGCTGCTCCGCAAGGGAAGCAGACAGCAAGTCAAGGACATCTGCACAGGGGCTTTGTGCCTCCCCACAAACTCTAATCCAATTACAGCCATGCTTTCATGGATCCTTAAGAGGCTCCAAGAAAAAGATGGCTTAAGGCTTGAGCTGCATTCCTTTTTCCTGGTCTTCGTGGACCAGAAGTTGATGATTTGCAGCTTCCTATAGTTCCCAATCCATCCATCCCTACCTGCCAGCCTCCACTCCTGCCCCCACAGTACTCCATCATCAATCAGTTCTTCAGATGCTTGCCAGAGATCTGCTTTGTTCTGCATCCAATTCCAAGTGGCTGTACATAATAAGAATTTCATTCCCATGCCTCTGCTTTCCGCCTGGGAAATTGAATCCTTCACGCCATTATCCTTCTATATTGTCCTCAGACTGTATGGAAAAGCTTCCACAGTAGTCTAGAAAGAAGAAGCCGGCTACAGAAGCTGGGCCATCCATCTGCAAAAACCTTTCCCGCATAGGATTCCCCTTTTCTGAGAAAAAAAAAAAAATGTTGCATTTCAGTTCCCCAGTGCAAAAATCAGGATTTCCAGACTTAAAAATTACATCATACAGAGCATAAGGCACTCCCTTATGCTCTTACACCTATATCCCAAGGCCAAGGGACTCTCAGGGCTGGATTTTGTAGCTGAGGAAGCATTTTTCTGACCAGGCTCCCCATCCCCTGGATGACCCTTGGCAGGCATGTGCTTTCCATACCAAATCACAGGAAACACGATGGCTTCATCTTTTAAGTTTTGCTTAAGGTTGTGGGTTTTTTTTAAGTTTTACTTAAATTTGGGGTTGAAGAGAACCCAAGTTCTGCAGAAGTCCGGTGATTTTGGCACAAACTCAGGAATACCACATTGCTGAATTGCCACGGCTCTAGTTCAACCACTGATGTCCAAAGCCACATTCCCTCCAGCCAACTGAGTTTTTTCCAGTGCTCACAGCACACCCAAAGCATGCACTATTAATCAACTAATGTAAACCGTGTTATGCCTTATTATATTACAGGCACTGGACTTCTGTGTTTGGTGGTATGATCTTAGCGCTTCAGAGGCATATTTTTAAAGAAAACACTGCTTCAGTTGGGGAAGATTTGTGAATTGTCAGGCATAAAACACGCACCAGCCTTTTAAAGCAACCAACTGGCATTCCCATAACACTGTCATTTAACGTATATGAAGTCCTACTTCCGAATACTCAGACATAACAGAGTACTCAAAATCCCTTATTTGAAGAACAACAAAATAATAAGAAATAATAATAATTATAGCAATAACTGCTTAGTATTTGTATGATAAAAGTGCTGAAAAGACATTAACTAATTAGTGCTCACAACACCCATGTGAGGCAGAAAAGTATAATTATCCACATGCTACAGATGGAAAACTGACAATGTGGAGTTACCTGCCTTTCTGAGACATGCATGAGGGGATAATCACCTAATGCAAATTCATCAAAAACCCTATGGGGAAAGCACCAGCACAATGGTCACACGGGTTCAGTTTCCTGCCTGCGCGCTCGGATGCAGTGAGCGCGCACCACGGAGAGAAGCAGCGTGGAGAGGCGCGGGACAGACGTACCTACCTCGTGTCTAGAAGCTGTGCGGAGAGCAGACAGCTGCACAGATCATTAAAGGCAGCCTGATTACTTGAGCTTGACACCTTTTTCTACAACGTCACTCACTGTGATGGGGTAGCAGAGGCAGGACGGGAAGCCAA
>VXBO01009375.1:369699-372199 GCA_013400135.1 Rhinoptilus africanus
TACTCTGAACATGTTCTGAACACAGAGGACATTTCCCAACAGAGTCCTGCGGGAAGCAGGAGTTCTCCTTCTTCTACAAGAAGCAAGTGCTCCCCATCTGAGAAACTTCCTTTACCAAAGGGTGAAGAACTCCCAGTGTTTCTCAAAGGGGAAGAGAAACAGGACCAGGTTTACAGTTAGCAGTTCATGATAGGTTGCTCGGTTACATGACCCAAACCAGCCAGACCTAATGAAGCAACCTACCAATCTCCAAATCCCACAACAAGCAGGTGATCTACGTGCGTCCAGCAAGTCTGATGCATTCCAGACATATAGGATTTACTATGGACACGCAGACAGCTCTAACACGTGCAAAGAGGCTCACATAGCTGGGATGCAAAGCATTTGCTGCATACTTACACATCAATCACATAGGCACGGCAGCTTTGCAAAGAAACGTATCAGACCTGCCAGTGTCAGGTTGTATCTGATGCACCTTACCTCCAGATGAGCACTTGAGAAGACACAGGCTCTCTCTTTTTTTTTTTTTCTTTAAAAAGAAAAGTCTACCTTTTGTGATAACACTCTTAATTCTTCTAAGCAAATGGACGTGGCACATGGGGCAAAACCTACCACTCCCAGACCATGCATAAGTCCTGGTGCTATTCTGTTCAGAATCAGTTCAGCAGTATATTGCAAGATATACACATACCCTAAAACTGATTATTTAAAATAGAATAAAATTATAATGTACTTCACATGCATTTCTGAGGAACAGAAATCATGCTCAATCTAAATAAGCCATATATGACAGCTGTGAATTTATAAATGACACCACACATCAATAAACTAAACACTTAAGTAGTAATTTAAAAGACAGACTGCATTTCCAAATTTTAGAAATAAATCCAGTAGGTTCTATTATATTACACATTAACAATATAAATATTTTAATATACTGTAAAATGTATGTGTTCAATGACTCATGTTAGGTTTGTGTGCTGTGGACAACCATCTTAACAACAATTTTTATATGGTCATAACTAAGTTTTTAATTTAACACCCCATTAAGACGAGGTGAGAGGACTCACACCTCTGTCAGCACTATTGCTTCAAGTCCATCTCCACCTGGGTGCAGACTCAACAAGACGCCAGTCCCCCGATTTACAATGCTGTCAGCTTGGGAGAGCCAACCACTTGCTTCTCTTCCCCCGTGCACACACAAGGCCAATGAAGGTGCGTGAGCCAGGGTATTTTGTTAATGACACATGCAGTAAATACTGAATGAATACAGTAACGGTGTTTTCATTAGCTGGAGGCCTTTCTGAAGAGTGAAATTCAGCTTCCTACTACACATTAAGTAAAGAAAGATATACTAAGTTAAAGACAAATGTGTTTTTTTTTTAACTAAGAGTAAAAAGTCCAAAATTTTACCAAAATAAAGTACATACGCATGTAAAATGAAAATCGACCCATAGGTAAATTAATAGCTGTGGATTTCTAGTTGTTCCACTCTGCCATCAAACCTTTCCGGTTTGAAGGCAGAAGTGAGTATTCAACATACCACAGAACCAACTCAGAAACTTCAGGGGAAAGCCAAAAGCTTCCACGTATCCTCGGGTTCCTCGCAATGAAGACAGTTCTGTGAGATGGAGAACAACTTCAGCTCACCCAGTTATCAAGGAGAGCTGCGGATAGCCAGCACCTATCCTGAGGGGGCCTTCAGGCAAGGCTCTTCTGCACTAAAGATAAATCCTACACCATTTCTGCCACTGGCGGTCTCCTCATGGAGAAACAGCCATAATTCAGTTGCCTTCAGCCGCAGCCATGAGAGGCAGGGAATAAAAAGGTGCACATACACCATGGAAAGTGGAATCCCACTATGCACCAGTGGGTGCAGAACCCAGAGGTTCCACTGTCACGTGTATCTTCTAGTGTCCATTCTGGGGAAAAGCCCCAAAACTTCCTACGCTCAAAAGACAACATGAGCCATGGGGAATGATGCCGGACAGCCAGAGAAGCGATCCACCCTTCCCCGTTCCTGCAGCTCACCCTTCAGCTGCTCTACAATCACCCATGAGAATTTTGTCTTCTGCATAAGGTGGGGAGTGTGTCTCCTGTACTAATTATGCTCCTTCCAAACGCACAAACTTCAGAGCATTAGCAGTGCACAGGTGATGGATCTATTCAGAAGAATACTAGATTTTGCTTCTTTTCCTGGATCTCAGAAAATACACATTGTTGAGTAGCTTGTTACTGAATCAGGCACTTATTGTATGTACAGATTACATAAACAAGAAGGTCAATTTTGTTTCAAACCTATATGAATATGGTTCTGGGACTGAATTAACTACTGATTGAAAAGTTACACATTTTCAGCTAGCTAATCATATTTTATTTCACTGCATGCAGACAGCAGTGCAATGAAATTAGCTGTTTGTTTGTACATTTTGGAAAATGTTTTAACTTCAAGACTATAGAAAAAAAAACAGGGAAAAATTTAGTGTATGTCCAGGTGAGA
>VXBO01009376.1:618-14905 GCA_013400135.1 Rhinoptilus africanus
AGAAGCATGGTCAGAGGGTCAAGGGGGGGGTCATCTTCTCCCTCTGCTCTGCCCTGATGAGGCCACATCTGGAGTACTGTGTCTGGTTCTGAGCTCTCCAGTTCAAAAAAGGCAAGGAGCTAATTAAGAGAATCCAGCAGAAGGCTATGAAGATGATCGGAGGCTGGAGCACCTCTCTTATGATGAAAGGCTGAGAGACCTAAGTCTATTTAGCCTAGAGAAGAAAAGACTGAGAGTGGATCTCATCAATGTTTGTAAATATCTAAAGGGTGAGTGTCAAAAGGATGGGGCCAGGCTATTTCCAGTGGTGCCTATATTGTCCCAATGCAGGGTCATTTACCCCATATGCAAGATGCCAATATACACATAGAGTAAAGGTATTTATTTAAATAATTTCTGCAGAGATGGGTCCTAGGTGGTAATCTACAAAACTAGCTCACTAGCCTACAAAGTCCTTGGAATATTTATAAGGTTCAAAACACAGAAATACACACCTTTAATTATAATTAATGATTAGTACCTTATCTTAACAATTTCTATTGGTTAGTACAGTCTCTTGCTTTCATTTAAAGTTACAAAGTCTTTTAATTTATGCGCGCGTGCTCCAGTACCCTTGGGAGAGTAGTCCTGCTCAGTCTCTAATTAAATCAGTGGTTGCGATTTCCTGCTGCTGCCTTCACCTTTCCCTCAGATATTGCAAATTTTTGTTAACTTTATGCTTCATACAGCAACTGTCCAGTTTTCAGCCGCATTTGGTGCATCCTGTGGAGGGATGGTCCCTTGTTATCAGCCTTCTGTTCTTCTTCAGAGATACATTCATTAGCAAGGCATGTACTGCACAAAGTGTCCAGTTTCACAAGGTCTTGTAACCATTTTACAACTCTTGCTTATTGAGAGATTCTACCTTCTAAAACACATTCTAAAATGTCCTTTTTAAAAGGACATTCTACCTTATTAACTACTCAGCAACAGGACTAGGGACAATGGGCACAAACTGAAACACAGGAATTTCCATCTCAACATGAGGAAAAACTTCTTTACTTTGAAGGTAGCAGAGCACAGGAGCAGGCTGCCCAGAGAGGTTGTTGAGTCTCCTTCTCTGAAGATATTCAAAACCTCCCTGGTCACGTTCCTGTCCAGCCTGCTCTAGGTGAACCTGCTTTGGCACAGGGGTTGGACTAGATGATCTCCAGAGGTCCCTTCTGACCCATATTATTCTATGATGCTGTGATTACAAAAGCACTGATAACTATTGACAAGCATGCCAGAGGCATTTTTACTGGATTTCTGACAGAAAATATACTGTCTTTCTTGTACAAACTCAGGCAAAATAAGAGGGTTTTTCTTTTCTGTAGGTGAAACCAGCTGACAGTTTTGAATGGCTAAAATAGCCACATTACTACTGGGACTTGGGTCTGTATAACCATGTCATTAGAATGGATTTATCCCAATACACATATGGCTATCATTACCGGGGGACATGTCCAAGTTTGGTTATAACCCCAGATACAGCATGGATTTAGTTGTAACTTTTGCGATTTTTAAGTTAATGCAGTGTTGGATTTTTACTAGATGCAGCTGTAGATAGTTTGTATTTCTAGTTTGTAAGCTCTTGTACACATTTAGTTTGATAGTTTTTTCCAGTTAATATGACATTGACTTGCAGCATGAACAAAGTGGGATTAACTGTGTAATCAAAGATTGTGAGCTTGCAGCTGCTAAATTTTTCTAGCTCTACCTTTAATTAAATAATTGAAAATGTCTTAATTTTTCATAGAGGTTAGTAATCCATCCAGTCATTAGTACCTGCATCATTATCATATTGTATGAGCAATTCAAAAATACTCTCAGTTCAAGATTATTATTTCATTCAGACTAAATTAGTCAAACCTGCATTTGTGAAAACCAGCCTCATGTATAGTAAAAAACGTCATGCTTGTACATATGAGGATTTAAACTCGTGGGCTGAATATGGTTTTGAGTATAGAATTATTCTCAGATATATGTGTGTTCTGTACCTGTGTGAATCCTCGTGTATGCCATTCCTATGGTTTGACATACATAACTACTGAACCAGATCAACACTTTAGTTCCCTTTTTGCTGAAGAAATTCACAGTGATGACCATTCACTGCCATTCTTAACTTCTTGAACAACACAGAATGAATGAAATAGGGATTGCAAACTCAACTTGTTAGGCATCCCTTAACTGACAGATTAGGACCTACCTGAGTGTCATGGACTTTTTTGTTCTAGTCTTTACCAGAAAATGGCAGTACTGTGTAGACTTTGAATATACACACTTGTCCACAGGTTTCAGAAGTGTGCTATTATTTGGGAAAGTTAGTCTATTCTTTAACAGTAGCATTCTGTAACATTGGAAATATTGCAATTTGCTCAGTGGAATAACCTGCATATAAGCAGTTTAATATATTACCAGCAGCAATAAAACATGTAGAGCTTTCCTTCCTGTTACCTCATGTACAGTAGTAATTCTCAAGTGCAAACTCTGTGGCTGGCTCTCCAATTTTAAATCCCAGACTTTAATTGCATAGCAATATGCTATGTTTTGCCACAAGATATCCATCCTGGCCGTGCACAACTTCTAGATTGTTTGTAGAAAACAAACTTTTGTTTTGTACTTCCTGAGAGAGGAAAGAGAGCTGTCATATCTGCCAGGTTTCTTCTGCTTTCTTTTTTTTTTTTTTTCTGAATCTGAATGAAATCCTACTGTAAAGCAATTGGAAAAACTAACAATAAGTTACAAGTGCTACTCACTTGTACTTGTGAGGCAAGGCCCGAGTTCAAGTTCAACCATTTTCCTCATCTGGAGATTGTTACTGTGACAGGAAGCAATCTGTTCAAGAAACAAGTATTCAGCTCTTTTAGCAGCATTTAGTCCTTGAACAGTCATTCCCTCAAGGAATAAGAGTCATCGTTTTCTTTATTTTGACATATCATTTGGTAGTAGAAGTCATGCTATTACTTATGCACATACTGCAGTCAAGAATGTCTGGATTGGAAAAAAAAGATAGAGAGAGCAGTTACCATTTCCAGAAAGGCATTGTCATAGCACCTTTCTTGGTGCTGGATTCACATCATTCAGATTCTATGGCAACTGGAGTAACTCTGTCATTAGTTTTAGTTAATTATTGCTTTGTTTGTGGATTATGCAGTCTTACATTTTCCTGCTTTAAAATCCATTTTCCAGAGAGTCTGATAAATTATTCCCTAATCTTACTTGTACCTCTAAACATTCCCGTGATATTAAGTTACAGCCTGTCAACATAAGACCATACTGTGCAGTGCAAATTGCCATGGGTAGAGTTTGTACACAGGTCATGAACACCGTGTGCCTATGTGGCTGCTGTTGCCTCAGTGTGTGTGACTTTGTCCACCTGTGCATGAGAAGTGCCTTTGTGATTGCCAGACAGCTTGCGTCTGGTTCAGGGTGCTGTTACCCAGCAGTTCCCTCACTACAAGCTGTTCATTTGCTCTGGTTTAGATAAAGGCCAGGCTTAGTAGATGCAGCTTCACATTTCAAAGATTATTAGATATTTTGCTGTAATTTGTCTTAATCCTATATGTTTCATGCCAGAGTATTAGGGTGCTACTCAACAGGAAAAAGAAAGGAAACAAGATTGGTTAATGCTGTTTTTTGATATTAGTGAATTATTTGAAATTTTGAAACTAGTCCCCGATTCTCCACGTGTAATTTTATCAATGTACTATTGCTGCCAATGAATTTACAAATACACCAGATATCTTATTTAGACTATTTTCTTGAAAGCTGAAACAATTTATTAAAATAAACTCTTTTAATTCTTCAGATAATGCATTTTGTTGTGGACCAAAAAAATGTACTCAATATAATTTAGATACAGAAATCCAGAAGTCTATAATTTTTTTTCTGTGTTGACTTTTAGTTCTACTTTTACTAAACTGTCTTCTACAGCTGCACTTTGAAACCTTTACTTCTCTTGACAATTCAGACACCTAGGATTTTTAACCTGAAATGCGCATGTAATTTCTGATCCTGACTTGCATATTTAACTATTAACCAGCTTTTTTGCAGAAAATAATAAATATATTTTCTTTTTTCACCCACGTAGTTATACATGTGAGAATATATAATGATTAAAAGTGCCAGCAGAATGAATAACTATGAAATGTCTACTATTTGGATATACATCTGTCTCATATGAGATTTTGTTCCCTTTAGGCTAAATTCTGTGAAAACCACAGTCTACATCTACAAAATCTTTGAAATGTAAACAGAATTACATATGCCTTCCTGCCCCCTCTCCACAGGTGATATTGTATTCTGAAGAATTTAAATCCAGAAAACCACAAGGAAAATGACACAAATCTACAAACTATGCAATGAACTGCTCTCTCAGCAGATCACTACAACTTTGGAACGACAGCAGCTAGGTTTGTATTAACAATGGCCAAGTGAGTTTCTCCATACACTGCAGGTTACCCAAACCTTGTGAAAATCTCTGAAAATTTCAATTCAACCACTTTTTTAAAGCTATAATTTTCCGTAATCCAAAGGAAAATGCCATTTATATGCCCCGGGAAAGATGAATAGTATTTACCTTAATGGATCTCTCAGAACCCTGTTAGGTAGCATTGATTGACTTTGGTGATGTGGTTAGGTAACTTTGTTTCCTTGTCCAGTACTATTAGAAAATAAATAACAGAGAAACAGCAGCGAGTTAAAAATGGGAATTTGTGAAAAAAACCAAACTGTTTTTCTAGCCTTTTACAGCATTATTATGTGAGGATGTGAATAGAATCAGATCAGATGAACTCAAATCAAAACCAAATAAAAGCACGTGTAAGTAATCCATTAAAAATTTATAAATAAAAAATTATATGTCTTAACAATTAAGTAAAAATAAGTAATCTTTGTTCTATTTCTCTAGATCACTAAAGAGAGAAAACTCAGATCTGACTGAAGACGTTTAAGAGACTGTAAATTAAAAAACTTTCTTGCAGATGATGCACTGTTGTTCAGGCATTTTTATTTTTAGTGTAATGCTTTGTCTCTTATTTAAAACATCACTACAACTGTTACCCTAAATTCAGTTTAACCTGCATCATAGTTTAGCTTAACTTGTTTGATAGGAAGAGAGTTACATTTTTGTTTCACGTCACCCTGTCTGGCACTGTTTTCTGCTCGTAGTAATTTTGAGAAAACCCATCCAGTCTTTTTGGTCTTTATTTTTTCAAGTTTGGATTTTGGTATCTTTTTGATTATTTTAGCAACTTTAAATAAAAAGTTATTTTTGTCAAAAATAAATAATTTTAGGGAGGTTGGATAGTTTCCCACAATTTTTCAACACCAGGTTTATTAATTCTGATCAGAATAACAGTAAGCCTTCTGCACTCCCCTTAGTCCAGCAGGCTAGGTTCTAGTAGCCAGATTATTTCTTGGCACAGTGAATTCCATCTGATGTTCATTCCAGGGCTATTTATTTGTTAAGTAATATATGAATACACCTATGTCTGATGGAAACTTGTTGGGAGATTAGAAACTATAGCAAAGAGTATCTATTTAACAGTGGAGTCCTTCAACATTATCAGGCATTGATCCTGAAAATATTAATTAGCAATTTTAGAAGCTGGAGAGGAGATAGTTTTCTGGATTTCTGGATAGTAAAATTAGGGAGGACAGAATAAGAAAAGTATGTCAAAGAGTTGTAATCAGGAGTTTACAACTGTTTACGAGACCTAGGAAAATGTAACATCCTGGCAGAGAAAAATCCAATGTTGACGCATGCCAAGCAGTGCTTCTTACTCTATGTCAGTCTGACTCTGTTCAAGATACAGACCTATTAATCAAGTGGCCAAACATGATTTTAGGATACATAAAGAAGAAAAAATGGTAGAGTAGAAATAGCAACCAAACCCAGTTTTGTTTTATGAAGAAAATACACCTGGAGCAAGTTATTCTATAGATCTTCCCCAGCTTTATTTGCTCTGGAATATGTGGTTTTGGTAGAAAAAGGTTGCTGAGTTTACATGGCAATATGTTGTTCCTAAGCAACAGGCATTCAGGAGCAAGTTAAATGTCCTGGGTACATGGCTTCATGCTGCTGTATCTCTCTGGAAGAAGAGAGTAGTAGCATTACAGCTTGTTGCTGTGTAAACTGGAAAACAGAAGGGTTAACACCTCTTTCACTTCCATTCCTTTGAATGATTTCAATGAACTGTTTACAATATTGCATAATGAAGCATAAAATCGAAGCATGTAACTATACATATCTAGAAATATGCTATAGCTTTTACTAACCATTTTACAGTTCTTTCTCATATCTGTAGTTGCAAAGGGACTGTAAAATTCAAGATAAACAGGTTATGTGCAAATTTATCTATTTTTCTCTGCTCAGACATCACCAAGAACACAAGAGATTACTGAATCCAAATTGGAGGAAAAAAAAAAGAGGTAATTATTTCACAATTATTTCTTTCTTTGAATGGCAACATTTCGAAATACTTTCTGCTGCAGATTTTCACATACTAGAGTTAGGTTCATTGGAAGTCCACCAAGATACTCAGGGGGCTGAAACACTTGGCAGACTAACAAGAACTAAGGGAACAGGGTTTTTTTTAACCTGGGGAAGTGAAGACTCAGGGGATATAATTTTTTTTTTAACCATGTAAATGAGCAAATAGTTTGCTCACAGGGATTGTTGAGTCTGCATCCTTGGAGGTGCTTGACACCCTTCTGGACAAGAAACCTAATTTGATTAGTCTTGCAGGAGGTTGAAACACAAGATCTCTGGGGGGTCCCTTCTGGCCTAAATTATTTTATGATTCCATGGTTCAGTGACTCTCATAGCATATTATGGAGCATGATGACTTTAAAAATTAGCTTCAAGATCAAGTTACTAGTGAATTGTAACATAGCAAATGAAACTCAGCTCTATAGTAAAGAGATTTAGTTCTAACTTAGTTAGTTTTACAGCTGAGCTGAAAATTGAGACATCTCATAATTCAGATTTATTTTAACACAGAGCCTGTTCTATCAGAAAGTTACAAAAATTATTACCAGTATGATTTATAATGCAGTGTTCAATTATATGCATATAGTCTGACATTAAAAACTTATTTTAGGATTATACTGCTAGTATATTGCCTGTCAGCCAATTTACTAACAGTGATAGAAATAAACACTATCCATATTTCATTCACATCTAGGCTTGGTCCCTGCCAATAGAACTGAACAACTAAAGACTCTCTTACTGAGCTGCAAACTGGCTTTTAATATTGATGCTTTTGTCTGCAATCCCTTTCTTCACAAAGTATATTCACTCCATCATCCAAACAACAAATAACCATATAGAAAAAAATATATTAGTATAAAATGAACAATAATTTCTGGGAACATAAAGAGCACAGCTAGAAAGAAGTAGAAGTATATGGCAGTTTACTTCATTTATGAAACAACTCAAAATCACTGGTCAGCTCTGCTTTCCAAAATTTGGCAAATTCTCTTGCCCTATATATTATTCCTTCTCTGCCAAACCTGATGGCAAAATATTGAACCATAGCAATGAAGGAACGCTACATATTTATTTGAATTATTTTAGTCTTTCTTTCCAGAAATTCATCATTGTGGGCTTCTCTGAAATCTGAAACTAATTTTGAAGAGTGGTTTGTTTGGCATTGATAGATTATAGAAAACTGTTAAGATGTCTGGGATAGTAAAATGTTTTGCCATGTTTTACTAGGGCTTTAAACTAGACAATGTAACAAATAGAGAGAAAATTTGTGTTCATCTTGAAGTTATCTATGATTAAGAGTTTTGGATCTAAATTACTTGCCTGTTTACCTACTTACCAGCATTTCCAGCATTTAGACAAAATGCTATGATTTTTTTCCTTCTATCTGTCCTTAATTCACACTTTCTTTCAGAAAAACCCAGCTTTCATGACAGTTTTTTCCTGATTTTTTTTCTACTGACCTAGTCGGTTTTGCTCTTGAGTTTCATCACATGAGAATGTGAATTAGGCATTCATCATTACCTAGATGCCTGTATCATGACTAGATCTGTAGGTTGGTATTCCTTTGATCTAAAACTACACCCTATTGCACAGTGGAAGCTTAAAAGTCCTACTAAGTTAAATAACAACAATAATAAAGATCTTGTGTTTTGTTGTAAAAAACAGGTTTGAGACAAAAGAATTAAAATGTTAATCCAAACACGTAATTTAAATTTGATAAATGGAAACTATAAGCAAGTATATGTCTCCCTATTGATTCATTCCTTTTTTGTTTATTTGCAAGGTGCAATAGGAAACAAAAGAGTTGCTATTTCTGTGAATGATTTAAACAGGCATAAATTAGGTCATTACCAACTTTGACAGGTTTTAGAGCTTTCTATCACTGAGATATACTTTTTTGTAAAGAAATAAAGAAAACCTCCGTTCCTAAGTTATCCACATGGTAAATCTGGTAAGGTTATTTGGATTCCATATGTCCATCTAGTTCTGGGGGTTATTATTTTTTACTGTTTCTAAACATAACATGAAGTTAGTTGTATTTGCATTTATTCTCCACAATTCAGAGATTTCCTTCCCTGTCTGAGTGTATGTAAGGGTGTAAACCCAGGTACTCCATGACTTGCACTTTTCATAATGGCATTGTGTATCACTTCTGTTTGAGGAGGATACATTTCTTTCTGATACCAGCTATCACTGCTCCCTGAAGCATTCCCATTGGAACAGTGTATGAATTTTAACCTTCTGACCTCTAGAGCCCAGGGACTGAGGCAGCCAGGATTGCTTTTCATCAGCGCTTAACGGTACAAGTTAAAATGTTTCTAAAAGTGACTAAAGAATTTGCAACTTTTTGGTTACTAGGAAGAAAAGGGCAAAGCGTGGTGTGTTTTAAAACTGACACTTTCCTGCAATTACCTGAAGAAGTCTCCACTGGGTGCTTTATAATTTATGAGACAGATATGCCTGGAGTGGATCTGACCCATCCATAATTTCTCTGAAGTATGGTAAGTTCTTCCCTACCAAGGCACCACCATCAGTGGTGGTTTTGCTGTCATGTAGATTATGAGAACATGATATAAACGGAGGTGTGTAAACTACAACTGTTTCAATCTTCAGTGATTTTCACATATTTAGGAGCAAATTAGCTGGCAAGAATGCTCTCCTTGTGCTGACTTCCTTGTTTCATTGCTTTTTCAATCCTGTATACATAATGACAAAAGCAGCGCTTCAGTAATCTGTACAGATACAACCCAGGAGAAGTAAAATTTCATAGACAACCTCATCTAATTTTTGAGACCTTCCTTATAAACCTCTTAAATATATAATTCTGGTAGTATACTATATGTTATAGTGTATATCGTCTCTGTGGACACTCAAATGTTATGCTATACATATAACTAAAATGAATATGCTCGATGTAGAATATGACTGTGGAGGCTGATAAACTAAAGCTGCAACCATTTGAAGGACAGAAAGATATAGCTGTGCAGAGTGTAAATAAAGCATTGGTGGTAAGACTGAAGATAAAGTATAAGATGCCTCCTTTTCAGACTTTTCCTCTTTCAAGAGAGCTTTGTTTCATTATAACGTGGAGAAAAGCTTGAAATGTGGATAATTAACAAGGTGTTTTGCCTCTCTTTTCTGTCTTATTCTTCATGCAAGTTAGTGGAAAATTGCCTTTCTCTTTGTGCAGTCATTCATTGTGGCCATTCAGTAAGTTATGATTCTAGCATGTTGTAAAATCATGGAAAGCAAATAGTAGATTGTTATGAAAAATCAGTGCAATTCTTATGCAATTTTAACTATCTTTTAATAAAAACATACAAGACCCTACAGGTCCTGGTAAAAACCTCTTTAACTTTCTTATAAGCCCTCTTTAAGCACTGAAAGGGCACAATAAGGTCTCTCTGGAGTCTTCAAGCTCTCCAACCACAGCGCTCTCAGTTTTTCTAACAGGAGAGTTCTTCCAGCCCTTTGATCATTTTTGTGATCTACACCAGCTTAAACAAGTCCCTGCCTTTCTTGTGCTGGGGATCCCAGAGCTGGATGAAAAAGTCCAGGTGGGGTCTCGTGAGAGTGTAGTAGAGGGGGAGAATCACCTCCCTTGGCCATGCTTCTTTTTAGGCAGCTCAGGATATGATTGGCTTTCTGGGCTGCAAGCGCACATTGCTGTGCCATGTATAGTTTTTCACCCATCAGTACCCCCAAGTCCTTGTCCGCAGAGCGGTTCTCAATCCATTCATTCCCTAGTCTCTATTCGTAGTGGGGATTGTGCTGACCCAGGTGCAGGTCCTCATGCTTGGTCTTGTTCAACCTTGTGACCATGTGCATACTCCTCAAGCCTTTCAAGGTCCCTCTGGACAGTATCCCTTCCCTCAAGTTTATCAACTGCACCACTCATCTTGGTGTCATCCACAAACTTGCTGAGGGTGCACTCAATCCCACTGTCTGTCCATGTCATTGATGAAGAAATTAGATAATGTTTGTCCCGTTATGGACTCTTAAGGAACACTACTTGTTAATGTTTTCCATATGGACATCAAGTCATTGACTGTTAACTCTTTGGACATGGCAATCCAGCCAATTCCTTACCCATGTAACAGTCCATACATTAAGCCCATATCTTGCCCATTTAGTGGCAAGAATTTTGTGAGGAACTATGCCAAATATTCTACAGAAAATCAGTTAGATTTCATTATTAACTCTTCCTTTGTCCCCTGATGCAGTCACTCCATCATAGAAGGCTACTAGATTAGTAAGGCATAATTTGCACTTGGAGAAGCCAAATTGGACATATATACAGGACATAATCCTGTAACTCCATGTTTTATTACAATGCTTTCTTAATGCCATGCCTTCTAACACCTTCAGAGCATAACCTGAACCATTTTTTTCAGATCAGTAACAACTTAAATTTTACCATGAGGGGGAGGAAATAATCTTGAAAGTAATATGTCATATTACAGGATAATTAAAGTGTCTCTGTTTCGCTTCATGCTTCACATCTATTTCTATTTCAGTCCTTCTTTCCACATTTCTTCTTTTCTGTTTGATTTTTTGCATCTTTCAGCCAATGAGATTCTGTGCTAGGTTACAGTGTGATAGAGTTTTGAGCATAAGGAAGAAGGCTAAGGAATTGACCTGTATCTCTCCCTTGGATCAGTGCAGACTTCATCATGTATGTCTCTTGTCCAGTGGCTGCTCGTACGTCTATCTGCTTTGCCTAGAATATCATGAGATAGACAGGTTTTCATCTCAGAGAAGATAGAGTAAAAAGTACACAAGTGCCCTTTCCCAAGGCTCTTTCTCTCTTGACCCGACTTTAATTTTCTCTCTGCAACAAAGTCCCTTTCATATGTGTATATATATGGGTATGAATTAGAAGACTAAATTTAGGCACCTTCCAGTTAAATTGCTGAATTCAACTAAGATAATTCTTAAGTTAATGGTTATATTTCTTTATTATAGTTTTGTGTATAATTCATGTGTTTTCTCTTACGTTAAACTTTTCAGCTGAAATTCCTTTAAATGATAACTCATTTTGTGTTAGTTAAAATGTTGTTTTCTAATTTTATACCACTGGTTTTTTTTTTTACTTTAATCTCTTAATTCTCTTATCCAACTTTCTGGATATGCCAATTTTCTTGGAAAGTTTTTGGAATATGATAAAGAAAACACAAAGCCTGAAATACTGTCAAAAACTGCAAAGATACATCAATAACCCAGATTTTGCACCTGAAAAAAGTAGAAAGGGATTCAAAAGCATGCAGGTCTGTGTCTATGTGGATGATAGCTATGGATTTTTTCCTGTCAGATGCTCAGAGAAGTTGAACAAAAAGCTGTTGCACAGCTATTCAATTTATCTTATAGAAGATTTATTTCTTTAAAAGCTTTACCATTCACTTGAAATGAATTATTATATCCGCAGTTGCGGGCTGACCCCAGCCAGCAGCTAAGCCTCACACAGACTCTCCCTCACTTCCCACCTTTCAGTGGGAATGGGGAGAGAATAGAAAAAGTAAAAACTGAAAACTTGTGTGTTGGAATAAAAACTGTCTAATAGGAGAAGTAAAGCTGTGCACACAAGCTAAACAAAACAAGGAATTCACTACTTTCCATTGGCAGGCAGATATTTAGACACTTTCTGGGAAAAAGGGCCTCAGCAGGCGAGATAGTTACTTGGGAAGAAAAAATCGTAACCACAAACATTCCCCCCTTTCTTGTTCATCCCCCCAGCTTTCATTTCTAAGCATGAGTTTATATGGTATGGGATATGCCTTTGGTCAGATGGGGTCAGCTGCACTGGTTGTGTCGATTCCCACAGGCTGCTTACTGTGAGGGCAGAGGAGGGAAAAAAAAACCAAACAAAACAATGCCACACAAAACAAAGAACAAAAAAAAGCCACAAAAAAAGCCGAAACAAAAAAAACCCAAAACACCATAACCCCAGAAAAACAACATTGACATTGTACAATCGTTTCACAGCAGTAGACTGGTGTATTATTGACACTGGTTTAGCCATAAATCCAAAACAGCACTGTATAGGCTGTTATAAAGAAAATTAATTCCATCCCAGACAGACCCAGTACACCACTAAGCAGTCCTACCCCAACTACCTTACATTCCTCAGCTACCAGTTCTTAATAATACAGTCTCAGACAGAATCTTCTGTTTTCAACCAAAGAGGTCTGGGGCACTATCTTTCCCCTTTCTACCAGGTTCCATCTAGATGGCTTCTTAAATTAATGGAAAAATACATTATGTTAGGAGTTCTGCAGATGTGCAGAAGAGCACAAGATTTGCTTTAGGCTTACATGTTCATAAGCACAAATAATTCCAAAAGGAGTGTTTATATTCCCTTTTATGTTCATTTGAAGAATGATCAGCATCATTTAACATGTCCCCTGCCGTAGCATGTTAGCTTTGGAAACCACAGTTCCGTGGAATTCCTCTGAAATCTTTTCAGATTGGATCTGTTACGTGCTTTGGGTGACCTGAGTCTGCAAATTTGAAAGTGTTGGCAGTATAAAAAATGCTGAAGATCCCAAAATATAGGACAAAACCTCTAGATTTTTTTTGAGACAGAAAAAGACATTGCCATCTAAGGAGGCTTAAGAGGGAAGTGATGCAATTAATGTACTCTTCTGCCAAAAATCATTAATTTCAGTAATTGTAATTTTGAGTACTGTGGCAATATTCTAGGTTCCCTGCCTTTGGTGATGATTCTTATATTTTCTGTGAAGGCAAATTGTTGGATAAAACCCAAAGAATATAAAAATGGCTTAAAAATATTTAATCTTAGAACTTCCAGCTTCCTGTACATTTGATTCATTTGGATTTCCCTGTTCTGAGGTTTTTTCCTGTCTCCATGAGGTTTTTGTCCATAAGTTTATAATAATGTTCTTGTAATTCAATTTTTAATAATATGTTGCAGCTGAGAGTGTCTCTTACATGTAATTCCACAAGCCCTACATAAATTTTTGTTCATCTTAGCTGTATAATTTTTTCCAGATGTACCAGACTGAAACAAAAGCAAGCTGTTTAAAAAAGCAGGCAAAAAACCTCTTAGGTTTCAAAAGCACAACAATTACTTTATGTGAGAAAAACTTTGACAAATCCATGACTCAAGAATATCTGGTTTGTTCTGTTTTCACTTTTGGAATTATATTCTATATGAAATTCGATATGGATAGGAAATAAACACAGGAAATTTTTTTAGTAGGAGAAGGTGGTTTTAAAAATTCAGAAAACACATTATTTCTTTTAAAAAGTCTATTACCACTTTTCCTGTTTCTCAAGAAAACACCCTGGACAATGAAGAAATCATCACTCCAATGCAGGTATCAAATGCAGGACAAATTCTTGCAGTTCCTGGTCAAAAATTAGAATAAATGTTAGATGTGATGATTTTTGGTTTCATGTTTCTCCTGGACATAATTATTTCTACAGAGGAGGTATCATCCAGCTTTTGAAAATGTGATCTGTTAACAGCAATAATTAAAATAAAACTTTTTTTGAAAATTTACATTAATTCATCATGCTTCCTTACATTTTATTAATGTTCTCAAGTCTTCACTTAAAGGTTTTAAATATTATGCTGATAAATTTGTTATTAGAACCAGTCTTTATCAGTGGCTACAATAGATTATGATATGTGGTAACACAGCTCCTCCTCATAACAGAGAATAGCTGTTAAATTTCTAAAGCCTGTTCAAAAAGACAGTTTGAGTATATCTGAATTGCATTTTCACATTATTTGGTTATTTGTATTAATGG
>VXBO01009377.1:0-14732 GCA_013400135.1 Rhinoptilus africanus
GATTCTGTGATTCTATAATGTCTGCTAACCCGCTCCTCAGCAGCCAGGCACAGCCCTGTCCTCACTTTGGTGTCATTGCCCTCTTCCCTCTGCTCCGTCCCATCTCAGATTTCTGTACAACATTTGGATTTTAGGTCTTTTGGGACAGGGATTTCCTCACTAACTGGTAACTCAAAGTGTCCAATATCTGAATTTTTTAAAGCATCTTCCACTGCAATATTGTTTCTCCAATTCTTCACGGCAAAGTTTTGGCTTGTGCCAAGTGGCACCCTCCCACTCGGTACCCCGGAGTGGTTTGGGCGTGAAATGCCCCAAGAATGGTCCAAAGACTCTTCTAAATGCACAGGATGGAGAAGGCAACCTTGTTTGGGGATAGCTGTGCTTTCAGACACACAGATGCTCTCACAGTGGGCGGTGTCGCTTTTCCCATTTTATTGAGCAGTGTAGGTAGACCCCAAGAGTTGGCTCTGGGAATGGGTAGCTCTAGGAACAGGAGGCAAAGCTCTGGAGGCAGCAAAACCCCAGAAGCTAAGAGAGGGTTCGTGCTCCAACTGCTGGGACAAATGACAGCTGCCATTTCTCATCTTCTTTTCCTCTGGGGGTACCTGGAGCAGCAAAGCCAGGTATCAAGGATTTTTCACTCCATCTCCTAGTCCCAGCTGTGCTTATTGCTCTTCTGTAGCAGGAGTCAGAAGGCTTCTGGCTGCCTTCAGCCTCAGAATACAATTTCGTCTCCTCTTCTGAGGGGTCCGGAGCTGGCTCGGTGGGCCATACCACCAGCTGAAGGAGGTTCTTCTTCTGATTTGTGATATGGAACTTTTTTTTTAACTTCCATCTTTGTGCTTCCAGGTGCCCTTGCCTACAAGCGACTGATATCTCTGCTGGCTGCAGAGTGAGGGTTACATGAAGATGATGCCATTGATGGAAGATAGAAGCCATGGCTCATCTTCAGATCATATGGTAGAATGACGGGCAGCTCCAAGCCCCTCTGATATCAGATATTGTGGTGGCCCCAAACCCAAAAGCTTCAGCCATGAAAATCTGCAGTACACAGAGCCTCTCAGAACCCCAGCTTCCTGCCTCTGATGGAGAGGTCTAATGGCCATAGTTGGTGCTGCTAAAAGAGTAGGGGCCTAATCTATCTGGTACAATAAAACCACATACGATTCTGTAATTTTCAATGTTCAATATGAATCTGTAATTTTCTGCTTTCCAAAGAATAGGCTGGTTTGGGGCATCCGTAACTGTGAGACTGAAGGGTGGTGGTTCTGGACCATGTCATTTACAGTAAGCTGCATTAGTTCCTTAGTTACATGGTTAAATATTTTACTGGATATTTAAGTGATATTTATGGATGTAAGCTGGTACAGCCAGAAAACCCTGAAGTAAATTAAAAGGAGAGTTAAGAAATGTCGTGTGAATAGCTATGAGACACTCTTATGGGCAGAGCTAACTGGCACTGGTCGTTACTTATTTATACCTTTTATCCAAAGGATGTATAGCCAAGTAATGTATTTATATATAAAAATAACTAGTATACATCCATGGGAATGAATGCAAGGAAATGGGCAACATGGTAACACGTGAGCTGAATGCTGCATTATTAAATAGTAATTCATTGGGTGAAAATCTCTGTGTTCGATGAAAATGAAAGAAGGCATCTTGCACATGATGAATGCCATTTACACCAAATAGCAACTGATTTTTTCAAAAAGATATATATTTTTAAAATGACTTCTTGTTTATAGTCTCTTCAGAAGGTGGCTTATTATATCAGAGAAATAAACAGCTCCTGCCAGGAATATCTGTTATGTTTGTGTGGGTAGTGCCTAGCAGCAGACAGATGCTATCAATAGTGAATAATTAATAATAACTATGTATTAAATAGATTAAGACTTTTCTAAAAATCTCTATTCCCTTGAAAGATTACATTTGGAAGTTTCTCTGAACTCCATGGCTTCGTACAAGCCAATGCTCTAAGCTGTCTTGCCAAAACAGCATCGGCACATTGCTAATTTGTAAGAGTCAGGGAACTTCTGCCTCACAACAGTTTTTTGATAATTTGAAAACCTGATAATCTTTCCCCACGATTCCACACAGAGTTCAGTTCTGGTGGAGAAAAAACAGAGCAGTAAAAAACCGATGTGGAAACGATAGGGATATTTGCATGGCAAGGAAGAATTTGATTTACGGTTTTGTTTTCAGACTTTTTTTAGTACTCTCTTAGTTTTGCCTTTGAAAGGATTTATTTCCAAAGAAACTAAAGAGCGTTTTACATGCCATCAGTGAATTAATATCAGAGAATTTACATAACATATTTTGATTTTAAATCAGGCTTTCAAAAGGTACTGCTTGAGGATATAAAATAGCAAATACTCTGAATTAATTTTTGCTTTTAAACACATTCTACAAGAGAATCATTGCTCCAAAGAGATTTTAACAAGTAGCAGTGTGGTTTCACGAGATATTTTAGAACTGTTTTCTATTGGCAGTATCACGCTGGGGACACTGGGCCATAGGGCTTGCAAGGGAAACATACTCCAATTTTTGCCACTAGATAATGGAAACATAATGAAAGAGTGTCCCTTGTCCACAGCTTTTTAATAAAGTTAACTCTTCACCTCAAATACATTATATCTCCATTTCTGATAAAATGCCTACATGGCTTGTGTGAAATGTGCGTGCGTGATGTTTCCTTCAGCTTCTCACGACACGTTAGCAGAACGGCATGTGAATGGAGCGGCATCTTTTCACAACAAAGCACAAAAGCACTTTACTTTAGGAAGTAAAAAGAACACAATTAAGTAAATCAAACAATTTATTGTATAAGAAGTTTGAAGACACTTGCTTGACCACATTCAAAATTGATGCGGTGTATTTTAAGTAAACATAATTCATTACAATTACTTTTTGCTGACAGAGGTTTTACGTATAATGAGATGCCAAATCCTTTAGGCCGTATTCATGTTGGTACTGATTGAATTCAGTGGAATTGCATTAATTTATAGCAGAGGTGTTCTCCTCGTTTACACTAACCTAAAAGGGGCTCATCCAAGCGCTAGAGAAGTCTTTGATAATATATTCTTTCAGCTGGATGACGCGGTTGGAAAAAGCAGGCACATTCTTGCAAATAAAGAGCTTTTTCAGGTACGCAATGAAACTGAAACTTATAAACCCTTGAGATACCTCTTTTGCATATCAATTTGCCTAACAAAGCAATGACCTCTCCCTGCAGACTTTGCCTTGCTTATGCTACTGGCTTATCAGGGTTATCCCAAACTTCTGTGGGGCTGTCTACCTTGCAGGAAATGTCGATGAATCACTGCATCCTTTTCGGTTTATACGTGGCTAAAAATCCCACTGATTGTTGATCTCGCCCCTCTCAGAGGCTCCCTGAGGCTACAGGCATCTAGTCCCAGCCCCTTGCCTAGACTCCTTCTGCAGACGTGGGTGAGAGACAGGCACCTCCAGTGGGTGAATCTTCCCACTGACCGACCTAGATCTTTGCCTGGCATTGGAGAAAGCATATTTTTGTTCCTGAACACCTTTCTCCTGAACAGAGAGGAAATGAACCTTGCGTTAGTTGTACCATATTCTTCTTCAGAGCGAAAGACCACGTGTGTGGTTTTGTAGATAAGCATGCACGCGTGCAGAAAACACGCGCTGACATCAAATGGCAAACTTAGCCAGGCGGTTTTAAGAGGTCTTCATAACAGAGAGAAGGGAGCATAACAGCTGTTTATAAGGGACTCTTTGAAATAACCTAAACTTTACACAAGTTTGAAGTTATAAAAAAATCAACAACTCAGCTTAGTCTTCACAGCCACTGACTTGATTTATTTCATTTCAAAAAAAAACCAAACCAAACCAAAAGTGCAACTTTCCTATTTGGTAACTGTATTGTTTGAAACGTCAAGTCCAACTAATTGTCATGCTCCCCAAATCCCTGAAGCATAAATAACAATTAGCAGAACACAAATGGTTCAGGCAAAGCTATTCTTAAGGAGATTCTCATCACCTTTCAAGCTGCGATTGCCTGGGAAACATCATCAAAATAATTCACCTTAGATGAATCCCAGCATCCACTGTGCTGATGTAGATCCCCAGCAAAATGAATAGATGGAGAGACCTGTTTTAAGCACTGGATCTTGAGGAGGGAAGAGCTTCCCCTTGCTACCTGTCAGCCGTGTTGCTTCATGGCAGAGGCTTGTGGAGCTGCTTTAAGAACTATGTAAAACCCCTACAGTGTGTTTCCCAACCCAAGTCAGCTTTGGCTCCGTAATAAACGCAAAGGTTGTACGGGATATTTCTAGTTTAGAAAAAGCAGTAACGAGACGCTAGCTGTTTCAGTTTGATGAAGGACCACGTACAAGAAGGGAGCGGTCTCATCTATGCCAGCCATTACTCAAGGAGTGGAAAAGATAACTCACTGGTTGAAAGTCAAAGGTTGAGAAACACTGTTGTGGCTCCATAAACTGCTGCACAAGCAGTTCCAGTACCTAACGGGGGGCTACAGGAAAGCTGGGGAGGGACTCTTTATCAGGGAGCGTAGTGGTAGGATGAGGGGTAACAGTTTTAAACTGAAAGAGGGGAGATTTAGGTTAGATATTAAGAAGAAATTCTTTACTGTGGGGGTAGTGAGACACTGGAACAGGTTGCCCAGAGAAGTTATGGATGCCCCATCCCTGGAAATGTTGGTTGGACGGGGCTTTGAGCAGCCTGGTCTAGTAGTTGGTGTCCCTGCCCAGGGCAGGAGGCTGGTACTAGATGATCTTTAAGGTCCCTTCCAACCCAAACCCTTCTATGGTTTCTATGATCCTCTGACTGGCAACAAGGGATCTTACTCCTATTTTGCTGCTTCTGTCACAGAAACACTTAACAGGAAAAGCAATGCATGTGAGATGAGAAACAGAATTTAGGATCTCTCATAGAGATGATTTTCCTTTGTCCATAGTTAAAAGAAATGTACACGTAGCCAGTGTTTGCCTTAAGTAAAAGTAAAGTTTTTTTTTTAAAACTAAGTAAAAGGAAGTTCTAGAGCATAATATCACAATAATGAAAGCTTGCTTAGTTTAGTGCTTGGATAAAGACCAACCCCAAACAAAAAAACAAAACACGATAACACTACGGTAAGTAACAGCAGGGTGAGGGGTGTTATGGCAGAAAGCGAGAGGAAAGGCAGGGGAGAAGCAGGGGGAGCGCAGAGCTGTGCCAGAGAGGAAAGGGAGCAGGGGGTAGGGAGCTAAACCAGGAAGGAGTGGGAGGCCCCAGGCAGAATAAGGAGCGTTTAGGGATACAAGCAGGAGGGTAAGAGAACGTGGCAAGAGAATAAGGGCTGACTGGCAGAAGAGGCAGCGTGACGAGAGTCAAAGAAGCAAAATCTCCAGGCTGATGTTTCCTTTACCATGGATGCCCCACAGCCTAAGGAAACTGCTCCTAAAGGGAACACATTGAAAAAACCCTGCATGAAATTAAAACAAATTTTCTTTATAGACTTCTTCCTTTTCTCACCCTTTTTAGTAACAAAACAGCTGTGTGGCTGTTGGGAACAGCCTTCTCCATCAGAGGAAAACACAAAAAAGCAAATTTCAGCCCTCAGGTGAGTGTACAACATCGTATGCCCAGTGGTTATAATGCGAGGAGATCTGGTACATTTACAGCTGGTTTATGTTTGCTTTCTGCCATGGGACTGTGTATGTCGAATAAGATTAATTGCTTCAGGAATCAAATTGTGCTTTTAAACCTGCTGGGCAGCTGTGGGATACACTACAGGGATCATCAAGCACTTTGACCAAACAATTTTGACGCAATACCAGGGCCAATATTTCTGCACACCTCCATCAAAACGAATAAAGCATTTTTCACACGTTTTTCTCAGCCCCTAAGGTATTTTCTTTGCTACACGTTTCAACGGCAGTGATAAGTTCTACAGCTCTGTAGCGATGGCTGAGCAAAGGAGGTACTTCTCATTCCTGTAATGGCTCTGGGACAAAAAGATGTACTGATTATTGGACCCTCTTAAGGACCGAAAGTTCCCTAACACAATCCCGGGCCCACGGCAGCCATTTAATGTAGTGGGAAGCAGGATCTCGCTGAACTAGTCGACACCACTTAAAATAAATGAGGATTGCTTCCTCATCAAAGCCACACAGATAAAGTTATTTGTACTTCGTCTTCATTCTGACAGCAATGAATCCAATTAGCTTTCCGCCGAAGACAATGAAATTAAATCAAGAATGATTTTGGCCTTTTGGCTCTGAAATCTGTGTAACAACATGCACTTCCGCTGTAAACATCTGCTTTGTTTTTTTATTGTCTTTGTATGACAAAGTTCAACACAGGGGATTAATGCAGAAAAGAGAAAAAAACTTTTCACAGCAGTAGAGAGGGAAATCACAGAACCTCCCCTCATAAAACGTTCAAGACTGAGGTTTTTTGTTTAGTTGTATCACACAGCTTTTATTTCCAATGTTAAGATGGGGAAAAAAAAAAAAAAAAGAGAAGATAAACCACTGTATCATTTTTACACTACCAGACTAAATGCAATCCCAGTTTTAAGTCCTACAACTTCTCTAAAATTTACAGCCTTTTTTTTTTTTTTTTTTTTGGTAAAGTACTGTGCCTTATGTTCTTTTCATTGCACTAGAAATAGGCTTAAGTGCACCTCGAGTTCTTCCTAAATCTTATAACAACAGAGGAGTAAGATCTAATTGACTACTACTAGTGAAGGTGATTTCTCAAGCTCAGCCTGCGAAAGTGCCTGTGAAACTCCTCCTGGAGTTTCAGTGACCACTGTGCAGTTGTCAGAATGGCCAGAACGTAGCCATACGCATTCGTTCAAAGCTGTATGATATAAATATGTGTCTAAATTCAGCTAAATTCTTGAAGACACGGAAATAATTCGAAAATCATACCTTCTCGGACTAGACCTGATTTAGAGAGATGCCAGAAATGTGTAAAGGAAAAAAAAATGTCCCAGGATAAAAAAATAATGTGAAGGACTAAAGACATATAGAGCTATTAGTGGTTGTCCAATTACATGCCATTTTAAGGAGAATATTTTAGTGGGCATGTTTAAAAAATTGGCTAATATCAAGTTTATAAATTCAGATTATTTTTAATACAAAGCCTTAAGATACTGTACAAAATTCCTCTATACGATTATCAAAGCGTGCTTAATTATAGGGCAATTTGCAACTCTGATTGAAGAAAGTCTGCAGAATAAATACGGTTTTCGGAACTGGCTGTAGGGAAAAGCACTGGAAAATAGTACTATATTTGCACGCCAACTATAGCGTGCAAACTCAAGTGAAGAACAGGAAGAATTTCCTTGTTTCAGATGAAATTCCTTCCCTTATTCACTGTTTCTCCATTACAACTTGAAGAGCAAAGTTTATTCCTTTGGAATGCAGCAGATTGCCCCAAGTGTTTGGATTTGTTTTGTTTTGTTTTGTTTTTTTTTTAAATTTTTCCCCTCTGGGGACAGAATGCTTCTGGGGATCTCTCATTTCCTTGACAAACTGCACAACTTGATTGCCGGTTCCAGCATAACATATGCAGTTTATAAGAGCAGCGCATTCTTTTTCTCTCTATAAAAGAAAAGAAAGTCACTAAAAAGTCTAAGAAAAATGCCAAGTTCCCAGGAAATAAAACCTTCTGCCTCTCGGTGTATATGTGTGTATGTGTGTGTGTGTGTGTGAAGTTTAATAGCTTTTGAATGAAGTGACATTTTTATTGCTTTGAGGCATACATGTATTGCAATAGATTTTATTATTTTGGAAGATGAAAGCGTGAAGAAAGATGCTCTAAAAAAAAAGATAAAAGTGATGGTACATTGAATAGAAAATATTCGCATTTCATTTGTTTAAAAATAAGCTATTAAAATGCATCGTGCAATTGTTCACATGTCAGCCCGGACAAATGAAGCAAAGATGCCGTCTTCTTGAGAAAGTAGGTTCTCAGGCGTATCATATTCTAAAATGTTCCCTCGCTTCATGACGATGACCAGGTCCGCCGTTAGGATGGTGTGAACCCGATGCTGCCGTAAAGAGAAGCATACGGAAGTTTTCATTATGATAATTCTCACCCCAGTTCATCAATGGGCTTAACGCAAGGCATACCAACTTGGTGAAAGGCTGTCCTCGCAGTGTTTGGAGTAGGTCCTTGTACTATATCTTTAATCTGAAGAGATCTCCAATTACTTTACAGCCTCTGGCACCGAGCCTGAAAATACTTAAGCACGCACTTCACTTTCGGTCTGCTAATTGCCATTATGGACAGCATAGCTGTTGGAATAAATCCTACGGCATCACTGACAAACATCTTCCCCTTTAGGAAATAGGGGTGCGAAACATCCTGGGTGTGCCTGCGCTGTGGGGTAGCTTAGCATCCCGCTCAGCTCCTTGGTCTCTGTACCCTGGCTGTCTGCTCTGCATGTATCTTAGGGCACTCCTGGGCTGTTCTCCTTCTGTAACTCAATTAGCTCCCTCTAAAATTAAAATTGTGGGTGCTACAGGCAATATTTTAGCCTCGTAGGCAACAGGAATGAAACCAGGCTGAGCGTGATTTCAATGCTGTATCAATACAGCCAGGCAGGTATAGGCAGGTGAACTCTAAAAATGTGATATTTCACTAAAAGGCTGAAGGTCAGGGATAACTCTAAGGAGTGGATTCCTCTAACATTTTAGATTATGATTAGCATAAATAGTCATGTAATGAAACAAACACAGCAACCACACAATAAACACCTTCTCACGCTGTCATCTCAGAAGCTGTGCAGTAGAAAGGAAGCAGAGTGAAATGAAACTAAAGAGGTAAAAATTACTACCAAAGAGCCAGAAGTCTCGTGAATAGTGTGGACTGAGAGAGTCTACTTGTGAGTCTTCACCAAAGTGGTGAACAGGCCATCCTCTTTGAGGAGTAAGTTTGAGGCAGTGTCACATTCAACTAGAAAGCCCTCGGAAAGGACGAGGACAATATTGGCGTCCAAGATGTGAGATACACGATGCTGGAAAAAAAGAAAAGAAAAACAGGTGGGTGAAGGAAGGATCAGCCATGAATGAAGAGTAGGAAGGAAATGAAGCCAATTCTGTGAGCAAAGCTAAATATTAAGGCCTGCCATTTTGCTGGAAACACCGACTTTGGAAAGGCAAAGCAAAAGAAGAGTGAGATTTCAGTCAGAAGGACAATACTGAAAATTTGAATGGCATGTAACTGAAGGAGAATATGCTTACTGCTAGCATCTTCAGCATTTACTCACCCAAGAACCTGAGAGCCTATTGTAAATGAGCTAGGTTAAGTGGTTTGCTTGACACAAACTAGTCACTGACAGGCTTGAAACCAGAGTCCAGGAACCATAACTCTAATCTCTAACCGCAGGAGTGGATTCCAGACACAGCAAATGAAGCAGCTGTTGAAACATGTATTTATCTCATGGATAAAACATCTGTTTGTTGACTAAGTCTGCCGTCACGAGGTGGAACACTGTGTGTGCGTGTATGTGCATATGCATGTACATGTATGCACGTACATGCGCATCCCTGCACAGATATATGGAACTCTGGGGCACTGGAAATGGCAGGAAAACAGGAACAATTATCATAAACCCTTAGTTGAACAGATACTAATTTTTGAGCAATTCCCATTGATTCCAACTTTTAAAACCTTTATCATAAAACCAACTTTTTATTCCGAAAGAAAAGATAAACCAACTTGAGAAATCACACCAACAAGCTTTTGAAATCTCACCTCCTTTTAAAACTTCGTGCCATGATTGTAGGCGCTGTACGTGCCTAGACTTCAGAGGCAAAATTCAAATCTAGATTTTGACGCAACTTTGAAAAACAGTTCAACTTATGGGTTTAGTTTCCATTTTTTAGTGAGAATGACTTCAAACTTTCTTGGAGACAGTGTAGATGATGAAGCTCCCTGTAAAGTCCTTCTTCGTATCTAAATATTTTAGTTTGGCCCCCTTGCAAGATAGCATTTACTGGAAAATTTCAGGTTGATAGTATGTGTCTTGACTTGTTCTAGTATCTGGGAGTATTCTGACCCTGTGTTTTAGTTCTATTTTTTGATGGTTTTAGTTTTAAATAGTGATGTTTAACTGGTGAAAGGCAAGATTAACTGCCTGAGGAAAGAGGAAAGAGAGCATTTGCTGGCATCAATACTTACCGCTATTGTTACAACCGTGCGGTCTGCAAAGGCAGTCATCACAACCTTCTGCAGAATGTTTTCCTATCAAAGGAAAAGGCTTATTTCAGTTACTCCACCCTTTTACATTTTAATTCGTGTGTATTCAAGCACATAAGAGAGAGGATCATGGTCCATGCTATCTCTGATCTGTGCACCAGATTCTCAGCAATGAAATGCCACACAGGGGATATTCTAAAACATTTCATTTTGTCTTTTTTCCCCTCCCCATAGGCATCAGTCCGCAAACCACATCAACAATGATGGCTGAAACAAAACACAAGAGAATGGCAAAAAGGCTGTCATTTTTTTTCCTGCTAAAGAGATCTCATGGCTGACATTTAGGGAAGATGATGCCTCCTCTCCTAGTAGAGCGATACATCGACGGTGTTAATTGGTATACTCACTGTGGCCATGTCAATAGATGCGGTGGCTTCATCCATGATGAGAATGCTGCTCTTGCGGACAAAGGCTCGGGCCAGGCAGAAGAGCTGCCTTTGCCCTACGCTGAAGTTCTCTCCACCTTCTGTTACCATTGCATCTGTAATAAAATCAGTTACTCTGAATGCTGCACCACTGAAATGCTTTACATTCACACAGTCAGGACTCAGCAACTTTACGGGGGCACTGTGAAAGCTCTGGTTGTGCACTATTCCAGGGCCAAGCAAAATCCCTGTAAAAGCCAGTACGAGTAATCTTGACTGAGCACTGAAATGGAGCGATACTCGGAAAAGCGAGCACAGCTTCTTGGGAAAGGAGCGATATATCATCAAGCAAATAGTTGGCACAAATAGTTAGCAAATCTGGTAGGCTGCAGGATAATATCTTAGTAATATGAAATACACTTAATATGGAAGGAAGTACGTGAGTTTCCTTTGTGAACCAGATCTGAAATGATAAGGAAAATGCTCTGTCAATGTTCTGGACAACAGCTACAGCTCTGCTGGCAGAGCCACATTCTGCTGAAGAAGTAGAGGTAAAATGCCAGTTTTTAACTCTTTGCTGACTAGTTGCCCCACTATGATGCTGAGGTGCTGCAGGATTTTTCTGCAATGAGTGGAAAACCAGATTCCTCTTCAGCTTTTTAGGAAGAATATTCTCTCTCGCAGAGAGGCAGAATATTCATTAGGTGCCCACCAACTCCTATATGATGGTTCAGAGTGTAAGATCCCATGTTTATATGTGTGCATGCTTATACATGCATAATTTCATTATTGGTCTATGTTCCTGGAGACTTGGTTCAGACATACCAAGGCCTCCTGGCAATGATTTGACCATGTTCTTCAACTGAGCAATCTCCAAAGCTTCCCAGAGTCTATCATCAGTGCACTTGCATTCTGGATCCAAATTAAAGCTGCAAAGAAAACCATAACAGGATTCTTGTTACTGCAATTACAGTTCATTCAGGTCTTCTGCAAAGGAATATCTTGGCATTGCGTATGCCACTTGACTTCGCTTGGACAGACTGCGTAAACAGACTGGACTGAGCTAGGAAGATTCCTTCCCATTTACATCCCTTCCCGTTCCACAGGGCCCATCACAAATACGCCATGCAATGCTTCTTGTCACCCCCTGATGGCATACACCTACCGGATGGAGCCACTGAACAATATTGGATCCTGAAGAATAATAGACAGTCGGGAACGGAGAGTATGAAGAGGTAATTTGCTGATGTCTATTCCGTCAATCACTATCCTCCCTGTTTAAAACAATACGCAGAAGACACGTGAGGGAATTGCACAAAGCATGTGACCTACGGGTAGGCAGAAAGAGAAAACAGCTCGCGTGGGCTGGACTCCAGACGACGAGGCTGCGTGCCTCTGCGATCTCTCAGCAGCGTTATATTGACATGGGGCAGGTGAACGAATGTTCGTAGTAACGCGAGCCAGAGGGAACTCAGCTGATTAGTGACACTGTTGCCTTGCTCCCTTTCTCTTCCCCCACCACCTTCCCTTAAAGGAAATAAGTGGCTTCCACACTATATGATTAATGATAGCACAAGAAGGATAGTTTATTATGGGGTACCTGAGCTTTACAGCCAAACAGAGCGAGAACAACAGCAACTTATGTAATTAGCCTCGTCCTGTGCCGTTCTTGGTTCCCCTTCACTTTAACAGTAGCAGAAGATACTTAATTTGAGAATGTGCACAATCTCTTTTGCTTAATATATGCATATATCTGCAATCCATAAACCAGGAGCCAAAACTATCCTTCAAACTCTAGAAGGAATGGGGTAGCATTAACTTTTTAACAAGAGGAAGATCAGAAAAACAAAAAGGATGTAATACCATTCATGCTGGTTCCTACAGCTCAGTTTCATTTCAGTATCTCGTAGTGAATTAGCCACATACTGTTCTGCTAGCTTAAGATTACTGGAAGCCGTCTCATTAATCACTCCTTAACCTAGTAGTTCATTCCCCGACAAGAAGTTGCTGCAACAGCTGGGATACTTGGTAAAGGAAAAGGATTTTTTCTTTTCTAGTCATTACTTCAGGTCAATGAGCATATGGATCTCATCTGAAAAATCTGATTTATGATGTGCTGGGTGTGGCAACTGCTGATATTCAGGCGAGGGAGATGGAGGAAATGTACGAGAGAAACTGGTTGGCTGCTCTGGAAGTAGAAGAGAGTGAGAAGGGCAGAAGGAATCTCTTCCCTTGAATCCTCAAAAAAAAGCCAGGAACTATTGATCCCACTGACTTTCCCTGGACGCAGAAACTTCCTCCAGGTTATGGGGAAGGGATGGGCCAGGGAAAACTGAATGAGGATATTGTAAGGGGTATTTTCATCAGGCTCGCTTCTGCAGTTTCCCTGTGGAGTACTTCACCAGGCAGCTGCTCTCAGAACTGGGCAATACCTAACGTTAAGTTAATCAGTTCCCTCTCACCACAGCGAGAACCTCACCAAGAACTGGCAAACACATGGATATTCAAAGCTGGGCAGGTATGCCTCTTCTGTCATTCCCAATTGTCATGATACTGCATTTTGTAGGTTACTCTATGTGGCCCTATTCCAATGAAAGACCTAATCTCCACCTCGCTGGACTACCAATAGTCTTATGCTTTTATTAGAAGTTTAGAGGAACCAAGATTTCATCTGTGGGGTGCATAGTCCAATTGTTTTCCGACTTTCACAAAGTCTGAATCAGGTCGTAAGACTTCAGCATGAGACATCAGTGGTTGCATAAACTTAAGCAATTCCTTTTCTTCACAAATGGGGACATGAGAGAAGGTTAGCGGATGAGGTGGACTAACAAGAGAAAAAATAGTATGGCATGCACTGGGAATAGGGGAATGTATTTTTGATAGAAGCCAGGGTGTTGGACTTATTAATGGTTGGACTTGATGATCTTAAAGGTCCCTTCCAGCCTCACTGATTCTATGATTCTAGGTGTTCAAGGAAAAGAGAAGAGCAGATGGGGAGACCAAAGGAAAAAAGTAAATTAGAGAGGAGCTGGGAAACCAGGAAGGTAACGAGGGGTATCCAAGCAAGGCAGAAGAGAAAAGAGAGTTGGTTTGAACAGAAGGCAAGAAAAGGGAAACATTAAAGAAGTGAGACTAGAAGAATAACATGGAACACACACAAATTCAAAGAAACAACAGAGCCATAAGGAACCAAGATGGACAACATGAATGAAATCTGGCTCCAGGAATGTTACTTGAAATCTTGTTACGTAACTCTTATTAGAGCCAGGTCTCCCTCCAGCAGTGGACCAGCATAGAGGCCAAATACGGGTCTAGCTGAGAGAGAGAGGAATATGCACAAAGGATAAACAGAGCTTGACTGGAAAAAGACTTAGGCATTCCCATTGGGAAAAATCAGGGATACAGAAGGAACAGACAAAGCAAAGCTAAAGAAAGAAGATGAAAGTAGAAGGAAACTTAAAGCTGGCCATAAATAGAACTTTTTTTTTTTTTTTGCACTATTTATATATCCACGAACCCTGGTCCTTAACCAGAAACCTATTACCATAGGTACATACAGGCACAGAACCACAACAAAAGCAAGTATTAGCTGCATTACTTATCCTCCCACATCCTACTGGGCTTTCCCTACCAAATGTTCCACATGCAATGGCTAAATTAGAAACATGGAAATCTTTGAAATAAAAAAAAGGTGACTTTTCAGTAGGTTTCCATATTCCTGCAACAGTACACAAGTATATGCATTATAAATGCCAGGGTGCATATTGCCGCATACCAGTTCATTCCAGTTATCTGGGAGAGTGAAATGCTGCAGGAGTGAAAATATAGCAAAATGTTTCCAAAACCTTAATTCAGTTTCTGCTGTAGTTGTGGGAAACCACAATAAAATAAAAAGTAAATATCAAGGGAATGGACTTGTTAAATTCTAGTTTCTATTCTGCTAACATTTTGACAGCTATCATAAGTTAATGCAGTTATTCTTTAGGGAGAAATTAAGAGGCTCCAGAGTTGCGTATTTTTTCCTCCTATCTCAAAAACGGCACATTGTTTTGTCAGAGCATACACAAAAAAAAAAAAAAAAAAATTTGGAAGAAAAATCTCCATCCACAATTTCCT
>VXBO01009377.1:14742-107711 GCA_013400135.1 Rhinoptilus africanus
AAAAAAAAAAAAATTGGAAGTATAATCTGCATGCAACATTTCCTGGAAGAACCAAGCGCTCCTCACAGTAGGACACTTTGTACTTTGAAGGATCAGGCGTAACAAGCCCCATTCTAATCAAGTATCTTCTGAGCCAGAGCACCAGGATATAAACTATCAAAAAGTTTCCTTCCGTCTTCTGAAGAAGTAAAGGGGGACTAGGTTAGGAGTGACAACGTAATCCAGTGAAAACTAACCATCAAATATGTCCACCATTCTGAAGAATGCCAAAGACAGGGATGATTTGCCACTGCCAGTACGACCACAGATCCCAACCTGCAAAAGAAAGCAAGATGTCACTTACAGAGGGAAGCTGCAAATCAGACTTCCAGCCCTTCTGGGAAAGCTGGACTGGACTGGCCTACGGGTGCGAAGAAACGGCTGGTGGCAGACACCAGGGAAGAAACAAAAGAGCATGGCAAGGACTTTTCTGCCTCTCAGCATCATGAGGACTTGTTCCAGGAACATTTTTGAAACTTCTGCATTTTGACCTAGACTCCAATGACACTATATGCTGAAATGTGAAATATACTTGCATTTTCACTCAGTTCCAGCCTGCTGTTCATCTCACCTCATCTCGCCACCTAGGCTCACTCTGTGCAAAGGCAGTGGACTTGGAAAGAAATGAGACTGTCAGAAGGAAAACTGTTCCCAAGCAAGAATAAGATGTCATCAGCGTAAGTTTCTTGACCCATGCCCAGGGACCTCAGAGAGAACCATCAAGATATCTAGATGTCACTGCAAATTGTTGTTATTCTTGCTCTCTGTCACCTTAGGAAAGGGAACACACCAAGGAAGGTGGTCCAGAATGAGGATGATAGGCCATTGCTTGACACAGTACCTTTTGTCCTGGTTTGATATATGCCTTAACATGCTTAAGAACAGGCTTCAGGTTGTTCTCATATCGAACGCACAAATTTTCAATCTTGATTTCCCCTTCTTTGGGCCAGTCTTTTGGGACTTGAGAGGGATCTGAAATAGTTAACAATAAAAGAAAAGAAAACAAAACGGATGCTATCAGAGGGTCACCTTTTATGACATTCCCCTTTCCCCTTCTCTTCTGCCCGGGCACCTTCCTGAAGCCACTCAAGAAATGGAGTCCCAGTTCCCTGCCAGGGTGGGCACGTTAGCACTTAGCTTCCAGATCTCGACACATAAGACACGAGGGCAGATGCTAAAGAGGCTCTTGGCAATGAAACGGGGAGAAGCCAAATGAGCAGAGAAGAATGTGGTGTCCGCGCAGTGTTAATATGTTCTTCGGTCAGTAACCGGCACAGGAAGGGCAGTGCAATGAAGGATGTTGTTACTGCTGTACAACGTGACCTGCTGACATTATCGCAGCTCATATTTCATCCTGATTTGCAAATACGCAGGCAGGTTTTGTCTCAAGACTAAGGGTCTTGGCTTTCCAGGGAAGCTTGCTGACCTGCAAGTGTTTTGGCCTTGTGCTTTCAAGCACTCCCAAAATACCAGTCAAAGCTACTTTGAAATGCGTGGAGTACAAACAGCAACGTGCAGCTCAGGGAAGAACTGCTGAGGTCTGATTGCCAACGCGCCCCTGTCCTGTAGACCCCATTTGCTGCAAAGCAGGTGACTGTTGGTGCATTTCTAATCTGTATCCGTATTTTTGTTTTCTGAATAACTACATGGACGTTTTTTCCATCCCATCTATAACTGTGCCCTGGTACTTTCTGATTGTCCTGCAGGACCATGCTCTGTCGCCCTGGCATTTGGTAGGGTTTTTTAATGTTGAGTAGCACGGGCTACATATCTCATATCTGCCTTTGGTTATTCTTGTCACTCAGATTGGTGGAGTTCATACATGTCAATGGGAACAGATGTTGGCCGACGAGGCATATATATTTTACATGACAAAGCCTACCGCGCTTTCACGTTACCACATTAGAAACCAAAAAGATTAGAATGCGGTACCCAAGTAGCCGTCATAGTTTTCCGACTCCATGTTCAGGAAGCTGTGTACTTTTTTTACTGCACCCATCTGCACCTCGAGATCAGCCAGATTCCTCACCACCCAGTTCAAATAGTTGGTTATCTGCATGACAAAACGAAAACACGGACAAGGTTCAGCCTTCTGTCTGTTCATCTACAGGTTTGCCAGTAAAGGTTGGGTAAATTTCTGAAAGTCTTTGGCCTGACTCAGCACAGTGGGTCTCTTACCGACGTTACAACAGTCCAAGACTCAGTGCAACAGCATCAGATACATAATAAGCCAGTCATACTCCAACAGAAACAACCATGACATAGTAATTTAGTGCTCAGTACACTCATCCTTGTTTTTTGAAGGAGAAATATGGAAAGGTTGTATCTATTGTCTGATGATGTGACTGATAACAAGAATTTCTTCTTCTCAGCATCTAATAATCAGAAAAATGAAAATTGGAAGTGCCGTTTGGAAATACTGAATTTTCTAATCTTTCAAAGACTGTAACTAAAGATTTGAAAATATATTGAAGAGATTCGATGGGCATTTCACTTCTATTTCCTTCTGCGCATATTTAGAGAATTCATTTCTCTCTGTGTAAAATGTGAGGGGGTTTAGCATAGAAATATAGGAGAAAAAAATGTATTATCAGATCAATGCTATTTCCTTCTTGGTTTTTATTCCCTTTTGTAATCAAAAGGATTTGATCAATAGTAAAGGTATTACTTGTAGCAGGTAACAGTTGATAATTAGTTGTCTAACAATAGCCAGTAGCTTAGAGAAACTGATCTCTAGTCAGGACTGATTATTTCAGTCTGAAAATTGTAAAGCAATGTCCTAAACGTTTCCTAAATGTTCCTAAGTCTGTATTTGGGTGCTCACAGAAAAAAGAGAAAGTGATCTTAGTATGAACAGTTGGTTGCGAAGCGCCTTTAAAAATGGAGATACTTTACATGCCTGAATAAAGATTGAGAAACTCAATTTAGACAGTGAAAACATCCTACATAAAACCACAGAGAGAGAAAGGTTTTGTCACTTATTTGTGGGAGATTACTGAATCTGCCAAATGAGGAGTTTATGATGAATAAATCACCCAGCCCCACTTCTTTTCCACTGACCTAGTACTGATGCAATAGGCATACAGTAAATAATTTTCACTGGGATTCAGCAATTACATTTGTTGTCATTTTAGAGGATTTAATTGCTTGCTTTATCCTTAGGATAGAGTTATTCTGGGGGGTATTATTTTCTTTGTTGCTCAGAAACTCACTCATTCTGAGTCTAGTTTTTGAGTCAGGAAATTATGGAAATGGGTACACTTGCAGATAAGCTAAATGCTCTGCAGAACCGCTGTTGCGGAGCAGCCGGCTGCAATCATAGATCTGGCTGAGTTGATAACAGAGCCTGGCATCCGAAATGCTCTACCCGTTATTTCAGCCTTCACCGCAGTTGTGCAAGGGAGGTGTCAGTGTTTATACAAGGGGAAGGAATAAGCTTATGGATGTCTGCTGTAAACGCAATGTTGGTTCAAGCGGTTTGCTCTCATCCACCTACAAACATCACGCCTCTCTTAGCTCCAAAGAGAAATTATACCAAACCCTGTTAGGGGGCACAGGTAATGATCCAGCCGCATTCAAAGACTCATCAGCGTTATTGTGGGGCAGGGCAGAGACAGGCGATCACGTGGTGACTGCAGAATTTCTTCCTCTGCCTATGCCAGGCTTCGGCAAACGGCTAATTTGCACTAATGATGTGTTTGCAAATACAGACTAAATACAAAGTATCCAAAGACGATGCAGACATCTTGGAGCTTCCAGATCCCTGCTAATGAAGCAGGATTAGCAGGGATGTTTTCAGAGTGAAGTTGAAGCGCTGGGACTGATTGTCAGTTGCTGGCAGGCTCTCACAGTGCTGCAACAGCGGCACAAAGGGGATCTAAGGCCACCCTAAGGCAGCTGCCGAGACTTTTCTGTTGTAACCATGGGCTGGCCAGCATTTCCACGCAAAGGCAAATCTCAGCGCTAGACCCATAGCCATATCCCTCCTTCATACCAGTGCCGCAAAGCAGCCAGTTTTCTGCCATGCCAGCCATTATTTCAAAAATTCTTCCTGCCATTATCCTTATCCTACTTCTGTCCCCACTCCTGTCGTTAATTCAGTGATATTTCTCCTCTCAGTGGTGGTCATACTCGCTCTATGCTCATGATGCACCTCTTTCTTACTGCCGCCTGTCATGATGAACTATGCCTACCAGCCCGAAGGCTCCCGATCCCCGACCCATTCAGAATTTCATGGACAATATTGGACATCTGTGTAGTCTCCTTCCAAAGGTAGAACTGGCATTTCTGGTTCTTCAGCAATTATATTGTTTGGTCTTTGGTTAAACATTACTCAGGTTATGACAGCCTGTGGGATAGTATTTTCTGGCAGGTTTTGCCACGTGCAGGCAGAACCAATACTGTGTTGTGCGAAACAGAGTGCACAGCAGGTCCTCTTACGCATTTTTAATTTTCCTGCTTTGCTCGGGAGCACGCAGGGCCTGGGAATGGTTGTGTTTTTTTAATTGGCGTATAAAACCTGAAGCAAGTCCAAGTTGCCCTGAACTCTTTCAACTTTGGCTCGAATCCATTATTTGCAAGATTGTTTTTTTTTTTTTTCAAGATTAAGAAAGCTGGAAGATAACCGTGTATACGCACTTTTAAAAATATCAAAAAAATAATATGTTGGTCTGAAAGTTCTTATGTTTTGCTGTAGTACATACCGTCAAAGCATACAGGAGGCCCAGCCCCACAAACCCCGAGTTAGGCCCTTCGGTGATGGAAGTGACAGCCGCCGTCAGAACTATACAAGCACCGAGGTAATCCTGCAACGAGAGAGAGGGAAAGGAAGAAAGATTCTAGACAACATTAAAATGCAACAACAAGAAAATTTCTTCAGATACAGAGCACATTTGCTAAGGATTATTTCTATAATGACACCTAGTCCTTAATCCTGGGTTGTTTTTCTTGGAAAAGGTCAGGGGTTTTGGTGCCCAACCCGAAAGACTCTAAATGAACTTGCTGAACACAAGTGAAACAGGTCAGCATTTTCTGTAAATCCAGCTGGGCTAGGGTATCTCATTGTGGCCACCCCAAAAAGAGCAGGTATCAAAAAATCTAATGATCACATAAAAAATATTTTAAAACCCGTAAGAACAGAATAATAGTGACACCCCTAATTCCTACCACTAAACCAAACCAGTTCCGCTCTCTCCACTCCCCTCACTTCTCCACAACATGGGTTTGCCTCCCCCCCGAAAAATAAAAGTATCAGTGACTTCACAAAGTCCGCGAAGAATTTTGGTAGAATTTGTAAAAGTTTTACAGGCACAAGCGGGCAGACCGACTTAAAGTGCCTACATCATGCAATAGGGCGCTGTGCATGGCGAAGGCACCCCCATGCCTGCGATACACTCACAGCCCGCAGCGAAATGCCCTGTGGCAGTGTGGACTCCGAGGGCAGTGTAGCTGTGCAGTTGTGGTGCTGCAAGATACTAACCAAGATACTAAACCTTGCTACTGCCGCAGCACTTTGAGTTTTGGAGTGACTCCATGGTGGATACCTGAAGGATCTCAGCTCTGTCGCACGGTGATGACTTGCTTTACAGAAATTGCTGTGTAGGCTGTGTTAGAAATATCTGACTTCTCACAAACTCTGCAGGAGCTCCAACCCATCTTCTTGATGGGTTTTGAAATGAATGCCACATGTGATCTCATGGAGTTGTCAAGGTGCCCGATTCATGAGCCTGCTGATATTCCCACTCTCCCACTGCTCTCTGCATTGTGTTTACTTTGGATTACAGGGTTAGCATTTTCCATCCATTTTTTTCCTCCTGCCTGATAACACCCTGCCTGGAATTTTTCCCTCTGAGATTTGAAATGAGGACTGCCTACTTCAGCTCTCCATAAAAAGTGTTGATGAGCAGATGACGAACTTAACATCTACAGAGAAGTAGAAGCCCCATGGTCTCGAGTCTCCATCAGCAGCTGGGACAGGACTTCACAGTTGCTAAATCCTACAGACTTTTGAGTGATCTTAGTACCACTATGCCATTAGGCAGAGCTAAATGAACTATTCCTTGGCAAGATCACGTTATTTCTCATGCTATGATGAAGGGATGCATATTCTTGGATCAAATTCATTCCGCATGTAAGCAAGTCTTAGACTGTGAGATATTAACAGGCATTGCCACAGCTTATTCCAGGCCTGGCTGTTGCTCTGCTATTTATCTGTCTTGGATTTGGAAGCACGTTCAGCTTGATCTTGGATGCTGTAGGAAGCTGAGAGCTTCACGCACAAGGGAAAGCTTTGCCAGCACAAGCAATGGAGCACAACTTTGTTGCTCCACCAGTGTACGAGGAAGTGAAGGTGAGGCTACAGCCTTTGATGTGAGGATTAATCGTGCCTGTTACTATTAGTGTCTAGCAGAATCAGGTCACTGCTCTGTTTATTCAGTGCTTTTTTAGTGTCAGATGAATAAGGAAATCACAGTGACTTTGCTTGCCTCTTCTTGCCTTGCAGACCAGGAAAGTTCCTCATGTTCTGCCCCTGGAGAGCCCCCATAAAAGCCAGGAGCCTGTCTCACTGCCAGTGGCTGCGTTGTGCCCTACTGCCATTTGTTTTTCGATTGGAGTCTAGTTCTGCCATCTTTCGTGACATTAAACAATAATATCACAAACAGTATGGCCTCACAGCTGCAGTGAGGGCACTGCAAAGGAGGGGTTTAAATTACAGCTGTGGGATTAAACCTGGTGCTGGAGAGATACCTCAGGACTTGGCAGCTCAGTGGTGCCTGGAAGAGCCCTGGCAGAATGATGGCACAGTTCACGGAACTACTCAGAGGCCACGCTCTGCTTTTGAAAGTAGTTCCTGCTGCAGCAGGTCCGCAGATGCTGCACAGTAGTCGACAAAGCCTTATTTCGAGTTCTGTAAATGTTTGTTCTTGCACTCCCTTCAGACGCTAGACATCACAACAGCAAAGGATGAGGGAGACTTGTATTTTCTTACTCCTGGCCAAGAAAGCTGAAAAAACCCTATGGGTTTAACATAAACAATCCTGATCTATTTTAAGGAACAGCGTGTATAATCTCATCGCGAGATTAATGCTCGTTATTATCTTCTCTGCATCAGGCAAAGTCTATGTTTGCTTCCAAGGTTTCAAAACCACGGCTGGAACTAAACTGAACGTACCGTCCTGACCTCCAGCCATCTGTTGGCAGCCGATAGAAATAAGTAGGCAATGTTGTTCGTGTCCGTTAGTTCCAGCATACGTTGTTTAAATCTGGCTTCATGCCTGCCAAAAGCAAAGTTGTTATATTACAACACATTACACACTCATACACAAAAGGACGAAGCATTAAACCCTTCTCTCCCTCCCCTCCCCCCTGACCAAAACTTTTTGCCCTTCTCTGCCAAACTTTGGGTTAGAAACTCTTCCCTAAGGACGCATACCTGCTGCCAGGGCTCTCCTAGCGACACGTACCGTGGGGAGGAATTTCTTCAACACGCAATTATATTGCACTAGATTTTGGATCGGAGCCCGTCCCCTAAAGGTGACCGCAACGCCAGTGTGCAAGGATGTGCAAACAGTGCAAGGATGTCAGAGTGCCTAAGAGTGGAGGTACGCTATCGGAGGGAAGGGGAAAATTTCTGCTGGTGTAAGAGTATTAAATTCATGGCACCTTGCTGTACTTTAGGTATTACCCTCTCCCGCCCTCCTTTTCCCACTGCTACTTTATTTTCCTCTGCACAGCTTGTAAACAGGGCAGGCAACATCCCCGAAACAACAACTCCTAACAGTAATGACGCGGGGAGGAGCAAAGATGCACTGAATATTCTGCTCGTCTGCCTTTCTGGCAGCAAAACTCCTGTTTTCCTAATGGAAAATCTGACGTGCTCAATCTGTATCTTTTCATCCACGTCCAGCTCATCCTCTGGGCAGTTTTAGACTTTTATCCTGTCAGATGACAAACAGCAAAGGTCACTGAAATTGCGTTCTGATCCAACTGTGCTACTTTGTGGTAAGTTATGTGAGGAGCTGCTCTATTTTATCCTGGAACATACTGAACTCAAAGTGCAGAGGATGACTAACAGGGCTATTAGTAAATATGAGCTCGCTGACAAAAACCGCTGGAGACTTCAGGTTTGGTTGACGGTGGAGCACAGACAGGGAAATGAAATGGCTCAGGTTAGCACCGGAGCTCCTGGAAAAACCAAGTGATGGTTACGATGCCTAGTCCCTCCATAGCGCTGCCTTCTGCTATCTGCCATCCAAACCCCCATTTCCATTTTGCAAGGTAAAAAAGAGTCGAATGACTCCCAAGAAGTGCTAAGCTCCTTCACCTTTCTCAGGAGACAGTGTGATTAAAGGCCACCCTGAACATCCCAAAAAGCACTCAGCATGCACCAGCATGTGGCCTTAATTATGATTTACTGTTTCAATACATCAGTCTGGTTGATAAATCATAGAATCATAGAATCACAGGGTTGGAAGGGACCTCGAAAGATCATCTAGTCCAACCCCCCTGCCAGAGCAGGGTCACCTAGAGCACATCACCCAGGAACGCCTCCAGGCGGGTTTTGAATGTCTCCAGTGAAGGAGACTCCACAACCTCTCTGGGCAGCCTGTGCCAGTGCTCTGTCACTCTCACAGTAAAAAAATTCTTCCTGATATCCCTCTTGAATCTCCTATGCTCCAATTTGCATCCATTACTCCTTGTCCTATCACTGGTCATAACTGAAAACAACTTCTCTCCATCTTCCTGACACTCCCCCTTTACGTATTTGAAGACATTGATGAGGTCACCCCTCAGTCTCCTTTTCTCCAGACTAAAGAGACCCAGCTCCCTCAGCCTTTCCTCATAAGGGAGATGTTCCACTGTAAAAAGTTTTTTACAACATTTCATGCTGACCACTGGCTGACATCTCTTCAGCACAGCAACATTTTCTCTTGTCCTGCCCCAGGACAGTCCTTACGGCGGCACTCTGAACTAACAGCCTATGTCCTAAAGCCAGCTTGAAGTGATGAAGCAGTCTTAAGCTGATGAAACAGGTGTGTAAATCGCATCCCAGTGAGATCTGCATGTGTTCAGAATTCTACAGCGTACAGAATTAGCGCAAGTTACCGCTTACTGGGGAGCAACATCAAGCTGGCACTTTGACAGTCATGCCAGCTATGATGTAGAGAACATACAGGGAGAACGTGGTCTGTGTTTCATGTAGTAAGTAGAGAAAAATACATGGACAGCAAGTTGGAAAAATTCTCTGAATCGTCTGGAATTTATTTTTTTATTTTGATTGACAAGGCTGGGTTTTAGACTATTAAGATCAAGTTCTGTTCTGCCATAGTTTTCTTGGAAGGCCTCCCTCGTTGCCTGCTTTCATTTGGAGAGCGCTGTAATGACGATTCCCTGCCTGGGGAGTGGGTTACGTACAGAAGTGACTGAGGGGCACTTGGATAGCACAGCTTGTAGGATATAGTGGGGGGGTCTGAGGGAGTGGTGCCTGTTCCCAGCAAAGGAAAGCTCCCCGATGTCTGAGCAAGGCATGGTTAAACTAGATACCTTAGAAGTTTAAATACCATACCCTAAAGAAGTCATCATCTTTAATTCAGGGGAAAACCAATACAGATCAATTAGTGTCTTACTGAAAATATGCACAAGTGTTTAGAGGCACAGCAAAGCAATGGGAAAACAAAACCTCTTCCCTTTTTGAGATGGCTTAATTAACGACCACCAAATCCAACAATTTGCCCTCAGACACTCTCCAAGGAAGCTGTATGGGCCAGACCAAAACCCCAGCCTGCCTCTAATCATTTTTTTTACAGACCTGAATGCTCTAATGGTGGTAAGGCCTTCAGCTGTCTCGGAGAAGTGACAGAGTAAAGGTAGCTGGGTGCTGTCGTCAAGTTCTTGGAGGTCCCTGGGAGTGTAAAAAACAACGGCAGCCATTAAAATATAAACATCTCTGTCTGTAGAAATTTTACTGCATAACAGACAAGAGTAGACAGTTTATGTATTGCACATATTCTTTCCGGGATCACACAAAACAGTATTTCTATAATATAGAAAGACACTGACATGGGGATATCATGTTTCTTTTTTGCTATAGGAGCCTTTGAATCATCTCCCAGCCACCTCCACAACCAGGTTTGGGTCACAGCTAAGCTTCGCTTTCTCCCACAGCGATCATGACATTATTATGTCTCTCCTGGATAAAAACCTGCCGCCCATTTCAGACAGATTATTATTACTTTTTATTCTTAAACACTCTAATTTATTAATACAACAAATTAAATTCAGAACAGTTGATTTTAAACTTTATAACGTGTTATTTGTGGCTCTTACATCAGGTATAATATAGAGTTTGTGTATCTGCAAGTTTATTTTATTGCACCTGTATCAGCTGGGCTAGCAAAAAGGATGCCCTTCAATATAAACTTTGCCTCATTTTGAGTATCTGTAAGTACCACAATATGCTGAACGTAAAAGATAACAGACTGTAGCAGAACTTCTATTTGTAACGTTAACATTATCACAGTGGTCGAACTAGAGACAGCACTGATGGAGCAATAATATGAATGAGAAATTCCCTCAATTATTCAGCAGTGGTATTTTCAAGACCTGCACGGAGCAGCGGTAATTTAGTCTAAAAAGTTCCAGTCTCCTGAAACAGGACCGTTTTCCAAACCACAGAGACAAATGCATCTTTCTGTAACACTCTGCCATTGGCATAGCAGCCAGTTGTATAAACAGAAGAGAGGCCAGATCATTAGATATTTAAACTTTTTTATTAAAATCCTACACTGTTTGCACACTGCATTAGATAAGCCAGGAGAAATAACTGCTCCATGATGCTCAATGTTACGATATACACAACTGAATTTGCTGCTTACATAAATGTGCTCTTTCAAATTTATGATGGAAAATACATAGAAGTTTTTGAGAGATGTAATGGAAAATACAACAAAGATTCAAAGTGCTGCAAGAAATACTGTAAATATTTGCATTTCTAAAAATTAGCGAAACTTGTATGCCTGGAAAGGACAAGTCAGTTGCAAGTAAGTTATAAATACAGGCTGAAGCTATTCCTTTATCCTACGTTTCCCAAGATTATTTTTCTAGAAATAAATTGGATTTATTAATTTCTATTTTGTATCAAAAGAACACAAATCAACCCTGGATGCTTCACAAGTGATTCAAAAGAGTTTAATACAAACAGATTTTTTTTGTTTTTTTTAAAAAAAAGCTCTTGCTGACACACATTTTGCCAGGAAAATGTAAGGGAATAAAATGAATGAGACAGTTATTGACTCGCAGAAGATCAGCAACTGCAGAGTCAATGGGTGCCTGTGTGTGTGTGCTGACCTACAGGGGTGATCAACTTCTCACCAGCTTGCATGGCATGGCTATTGGTACAGCATGTGGAAAAAACAGGTTTGGAAACAGAGGGAGACTACTCTCACATGTAAAATCTGTAGTATTTCCCTGGTGTCTAATACATCAGATTTTGCCTGCTCTTGTGTATTTTAAGTCAGAAGTTTAAACAGTGTGAACTGCTATGTGTAGCAGTACAGGAGGCGACACTCAGAAGACCATAATGCATTTTAAGAACGAAAACCAGGTCTCCTGATTCCTCAGCCACCTCGAGACCTGGTGTACTGCCATGTACAAGTTTAATTCTGAAATAATTTGCCTAAATTCTCTGAGATTTTTGAGTAATCTTGTTCTTTCCCCAACAGAAATAAACTTTTTTGTTTTGTGAATTCTGATTATAGAGTTTTCTTATGAATAAATCTCCTTAGAAATTCTGAGGAAATCTGATGAAAAGTAGGCTAAAGCAAAGCTAAATTATTGATAAGTTGCTCTGTGCACCTCCTGCTCCATTGATTTAAGGGGAATAACTGTCAAAATTCTTTCTCAGGCTACCTAAATGAGAGTATTGTCAGTGAAGCCAACTGTACTGAACGTTCAGTTGAAAATCACTGTGTCTCTTAACTGGATGCTACCAAACAGCAGTTAATGCTTTGCCAAGTGCATACTGCAAAGACAGGGCCAGAAGTGACGGTTGCTAATGTTGGTAGGTTATTTTTGCCTCCCTGCAGGTCAGCAGGCACCTTGACGAGTGTTTTCAAGTATTAGAAAGTGGATTGAATCCACCCAGAAATCCGGCTGATTAAAAAAAAAAAAAAAGAAGCATGACTGATTGAATTTAAGAAAAAACTCTGAATGGCTTGCTTAAGATATTAAGATATTTTACTAAATTATCTAAATGGATTTAGCACTAGAAGCATGACTCTAAGAAATCATGACACTCTTTTTTTCTGAAAAAAATGTACTCTTTATAGCCAGCAAACCATTCTGAAAATGAAATGTTGCTGTACAATGGAAATGACTTTCTGTGGAGACTTTTTTCCCAACATGAAGAAAAAGCCGTGACTGACGTTAATCCAGGCAGTTATTTTCCATTCTCTACTAACCCTCAAAAGGTCAAAGAGGAGCTTTGACCAGATGGGAGCTGGCTCAGTTGATTAACAAACTTCATGCTCATCTGACTCTATAGCCAACAGTGTACAGAAGTGATGCAACTACTGTTACTTCCCCAAATACCCCATTTGTAGAGAGGTCAGCTGGAAACTTCCTCCAGTGTGTCTTAAACTCATATCTCAGGATCAAAACTAGGACGCCAGGGCCATTTTCCCCTTATACTAGTTCCTATAACCTCACATTCCATCACAATTCTTATGTACAGATTCTTTACGAGAAATTTTCAGGACCATTTTTTAATACGTACTTGGAAGCAACTCTGAAATACTTCTGGATGAAATAAAACGCTATCCCGAGAGGCACAAGGGCGACAAGGAACCATGGAGTGGCATAGGAAATCATTCCGATGGCTGACAGGCAGAGTAAGGTGGACCGGGTAAGAGACTCAAGGGTAGGAGGAATGTGCTAGAGCAAAACAAAAAACAGAAGGCAAAAGTCAGCGGTAGTTCCACTATATGCCTTTTGCTATAGAGGACCATAGGGAAAGAGGAATGATACCACTGCACCCGTTAAGCTCCTTATATCGGGAGCCTTTACGTTTCTGTGGGTCTACTACTCAAATGTGCAGAGGTTAAAAAATGAGTCAGTAGGTTTTTTTCTAAAGGTCAGTGGTTCAAAGGTCATGGGGAAATAGGAGCCATTTACACCGCATTTGTATAATAGGCAGGAAAGAAAACTGTTCTCGATATTCCAATATTTAGAGAAAGAGCATGCTCTTTCTCCAAACCTTGTAATTTTCCTTCTGTGCTCCCCATCACCTTTACGTTCAGGATGATTGCTCATCCAAACATTTTAATTCACAGCCATAGTGAAAGCAGCCCTTCCTCTCCCTGAATGCTCTAAATTCACATGTGCTACAGCCAAAGTGGAACGTCTATTTGTCATGTGTCGCTCATACAGTTAAAGTTATATTCTACTGTTTCCTGTTTTGAGCCCAAAATCTAGTGTTTTGCTAATCCAGATCTTCTAACAGAAGCAACCAGTCTACCTATGAAGAAATTGAGAGCCACCATCTCCCACCATGTTTATTCTAATGGTTATCTGCTCTCATTACTACAAATACGTGTACTTTCTATTTTATCATTTAATATCATCTATTATCATTCACAGACCCTGTTTTTCCTATGCCTTTCTCTACTGAATATTTTAATACATCAGCTTGTTCGGTAGCTAAGTGAAAACTTACAAAGTCAAGATGCAATAAAACAGAATATATTGATACATCTGATACCTGATCAATGATATTTGTATCAGCAGAGAAGCGATTTAGAATTAGCCCCAATGGAGTCATATCAAAGAACCTGTTGAAAAAATTAAAAACAAAAAGTTACCTGAAAAGGAATTCCAGTTTTGGATAAAAATCCTGGTCAGACAGAACACAGAGCTGTGTCCAGCCATTTTCTAAAACCAAGAAGTAAATATGAATAATGTAACAGATCATAATGGCTGCAGCCTGACTATCTAAATGCTTCTCTTGGCATTCCCCCACTCATGCTTTTAAGTCTCCTCTTCCAAAAACCTGTCGTCTTGCCTCCTGCTCTTTCATCCATGGTCCCTCAAGATTTATGATCCCTTCCAAAGATCACAGCCTTTCCCTGGCTGCTACTCAACTCGACCTCCTGCACCAGGACTCAGTTGTTTCATGAAAGCACCATGATAACTGTATTTGTTATCCTTTTGGCATCCTTTTGGCCATCCTTCTGCCTGTGAGAGACTGTGGTTATCGTGCACAGAACCTGTCCCTGGCCATCAGAAGAAACCACATTGTTTGACACCATGTCCATCGCTCAGAGCTGGAGCTGGGTGTCCTGGAGCTAGAACTCCACTCAAAGCCTTCCTGGACACCTCAGCCTTGAACGGGGTGTCAGCTATCTGACACGTTTCAGTCAGATAAAAAAGGGAGCAGAATTTCACATATTCTGACATAGAATTTTTTTCCCACCGATTATCTCACTAGTTATTTACGCTTTTTGAAGCCTTGAAGGAAGCAGGGCAAATACAAGAGCTTTTCACAGCAGTACCCTCCCAGTTACAAAGAGGACATGTAGCTTTTCAGGAGGAACATTATTTTTGCTGTACCTGATAGGTCCGAGGATGATCTTGTTGAGGAGATTATGGTGTAGGTTCTTGGCTGCTGTGAGACCCATCCACTCTACGGTGAGGGATGTGATGAGGCAAAGGACAATCCCAGCTCCAGAGAGGATGCTGAAGACAGCTACATGATAAGTCTAATAAAATGACAAATACATCAATCCTAGAAATAAATACATATTTCTCTTATATTTCTTTTATACTAGGAAGTTCCCAAGGTAGCTGGTACCAATCAGCTATTCCCTCACACCACTTATATTACATAACTATATTAATATAATCTTTGGGAAATAAAAAAATTATGATGGAACTGCAATTCATTAAGTTCACATAATCAGTGGACCTAGCAGTTCTAAGGTCCCTCAACCCACTAAACAGTGCCCTTCATGACCCTGAAGTGACAGTACTTGCAACTGTGAAGATAGATTAACTGGACAAATACAAAAGTATGCACATTTTTAGCCAAGAAACTCAGACAACCAAAGTAGAACCTCTTTAGTTCTAGGTTCTCAAAGTAGAGCCTAGAATTGAAGGCATTTGAGAGATGTTGGAAAGTTCTACTTTATTAAGTTAAAGCAGCACTGAAATTCCCAGAGCAAATCCTAAACTAATCTGCCAGGGCTATAACATGTTTAAGCCTTCTGAAAGTTTACTAAGTGGTTTCCAGTAAGATATTTGTATATCAGTCAGATTTACAGCTATAAGCAGATTGTATTTAAGTAGCACTTTTTAAGACTTTTTTTTTCTTTTTTTCTGCAGGACATTACTGGACAGCCAGTGTTTAGGAAAATGGAATTATTGACTTAGGTGTTAAAAAATCCACATGGGAAGGTTTAGTACGAGACTCCTTCCTTTGAAAGGTCAACAATTTTTCTAACCTCAAGCATGCTTCTGTTTCAGTTTTCCATGTTTGAAAAGACTGATAAAATTGTAATTGTCCTATATTTTAGCATAAACAATTCAGCCATCCCATATAATAATCACTCTTACTATATCTGTCTTTCCAATCTTCTGGCTTCCAGATGAAAAGCAAAAATTAGTTTAGAACATTTTTCCTTTTTTTTTCCCTGTTAAGCTCCAAGATATGGCCCACCTTATTTGTGCTCTTAACATCATCAATGTTCCTGACTTCATTTGCATTGTCCATGGATGTCCATGTAGCAAGCCAATAATCTATGGCTACTATAACTGAGTGTTTCAACAACTTTGAGAAAATCATCAGAAAGAGCAAGAAAAATCCTCCAGAGGTTAGATATCTCCAGCAGGTTTTCCACGGCATCTTTGTCCTGAGCCTCAAGACAGTAGACATATTATCATCTTCATCTTCTTCCTCTTCTTCCTCTGTGACTCAGAAATTTGATCACATTAGCTTGGATGCAATATTAAGAATTATACCTGGTTTTACTGGATTTGGTTGACTTTTTTTGGTTTTGAATTTTAATGGCAAAATTCAATTTGTCATTTCAAACCAGCAAACGCTTCAAACATTTTCATAAGACTTCCCTGTGCTCTTTGAGCAAGTCTACAGATTGTCAGTCTTTCACTTGTTACAGTTTTGTTAATAAAATATTTTTGTAAGTCAGATCTTCAGTACCGACTCTTTATAGTAAGAGACTAGGCCTTTCCCAACCCATTCAGCTACAGCAGAGCACTTTGGGTCACATGGAAGATTCTAGAAAGCTCTCCAAAGCTTTCTGTCCAGAGGCTCTGTCATCTGTTGCATGAGAGAGTTCAATTTCCCCTTCATTCGAGAATACTAGTTTTGTCTATGATCGAATGCTAACTGTTCACATTATACTGAAATACAATTAGTGGAAGACTTCTGCTATGGGAAATATGTATTTCATAGGTGCGTAAACATGACATTTAAATTCTCTTTTTTTTCCCCACAGGTAACAAGAATAAACATCTCACAGCCTTGCAGGCTGCATTTGGGGAAGAGAAACGTTGACCTTGTCTTGCCTGAACTAACAGCATTTTCATTAATTTCTGATTTTGAACATTAAAAATGAATTAATAAGGGATGTTCTTGATGGGTCTTGTTGCCAGCTTCCAGTATCCAACCATTCCGGCACCAACCCACTTTAAAAGTAATGTGAATCTGAATCTGCATCTCTAAAAGCAACAGGACTTGGAGGGAACAAGAAGTTAAGCTTGAGAAGAAAGCCTAAAGCTTCTTCCATAAATAGTCTCAGCTAGAAAAAATAACAGGTTAACTCGATATCCAAAAAGGAACTGAAAATAGCTACAAGTTTGATCACACGGTGCTATTTCAAAAGCCCAAACCAGACCATTAACAGATATCTCATGAGGGACAGGGCTACAGCTGATCTAACATTATTTTGCCAATGACTAGGCAGAGCTATATCAATATGCTTAATTACAATTCTTACTGTTGTTTTACTTCTATCTCACCCCTCAATACCTTCAGGCAGTGCGAGTTAGCAAAGAAATTAACTTGTTTTGATACGCACTTTATCTCCGCAGAACATTTAGAGAAATCTATGGAGAATCCTTTAAACAAGTCATATTGTGAAAAGGTCAAAGTATGAGATTTTCCACTATTATTACCAAGTGTCATTAACATCTTCATACTTCATTGCTAAGAACTGCCAGCTATTCAAGTGGAAAGGCAATGAAACATGGTAATAGAGTAAGTAAAGTGAAATGATAACATACCTTCATCTTCATCTTCCAGCTGTGATTTAGATTCTCTGGGGTACATGGCCCTTCTAAGGGTTTTTCTCTCAAGAGTAGTCTGGTCAGCTTCCATATCCTGCAACAAGGAAACTTATTTATTAATTTGAGAGCTTAGCTGTCTGCCACTGTGGTAACATCAACGGTAACCTCAAAGAGACTTTATTTGTAACATTTAATTCACAGAATGGAAAAGCACAGTATTTTAGGATTTATCTTTCAAAAAAATCCTGCTTTGTCCATTTCTTTCTCTCTCTCTTCCATTCTTTCATTCCTTCTCTTCTGGAATGATAAAAACTTCAAAAATAGTCTTTAGAGAATCCTCAATGCTCATGGCAATAACACAATAAAAGGCTAAGAGATACTTTAGGATGTCGCTTAGTCCACCCCTTGCCCCAGCAGAGATTCAGTTGTGCACAGCATTCCAAAAGGATGTTTGTCTCATGTGTCCTTACAAACCACCCATGACGGATATACCACACACTACCTAGACAATCTATTCCAGTCCTTAAACTTCCCTACAGTTCATGTGTTTTTTCCTTAATGCATAGTTTAAAACTTGTGTCCTGATATGGTTTGTTTTTTTAGAAATTAACTGAAAAGTATTTCCTTTCAGAAAGGTCGTCCTTGCTGAAATGCTCCTATTTACCTTTTCCAATTCTTGATCTTGGCGATTCATCAAGGTTTTCCAGTGTTCATATAGCTCAGTATCCTTGGTTTGGATATCCTTTAGCGTCCCTTCTCGAAGGACCATTCCATCCTTCATTGCTATGATCTAGGGGAGAAAGCACCCAATAGGTCAACTCAGCATTATATCGTAAGCACTGACCTGGATCCTACAAGAGATTGCATCTCAGTATTAGGGAGGTCATCCTCCCCCTCTACTCTGCCTTGGTGAGGCCCCACCTGGAGTACTGTGTCCAGTTCTGGGCTCCCCAGCTCAAGAGGGACAAGGAATTGCTGGAGANGATTACCATTATGTGAATTTCTGTGTTCACTGTATTCAGTATTTGATTCATCACTTTTTAAGTTTGTTGACACATCTCATAAACTGCAACTTCTATAAGCCATGCTTATCTGTACTTGTAAAAAACATGGACAAGATATGTTTTTGTAGTCATATTTGCAATTAAGTCACAATTCTTCAGTGGCTTCCAATCAAAAAAACTACATAAATAATGTAAAAATAAAATTGTTCCTTCTATTACGAAATCCGTGTTTTGTAGAGTTGCAGTTAGCCACGTGACATGTGGAATTAAGGAGGGACTCTATTACAGAGAAAAACAGTGATCTCATGAAGCGTTATGGTGCTAACTTCACGTGTATGTTCATCATTAGCAAATTTGCACCATGGTATCTCTTCTCTTACCCAGTCAGCATGTGGTAGATATTGTAACTTGTGTGTCACCAGAACAAGAGTCCTCTTGTCTTCTTGGAGAAACTTCAAAATCCCTTCCTGCATTAAATGATCACTTAAGTGAATGTCCAGCGCAGAGAATGGGTCATCCTGCAGTCAAATCAAACAAAAAAGAAATTATAACAAGATATAAGAGTCTTTTGAAATTAGAAAGCGTCTGCCATTACTAATATTTCATCTCTCTCTAATGACTGAGACCTAGTCAGAGGGCTGCACTACAAAACAGTGAGCTAGAATCTATCGCTCTTCAGTTCACAGCAATGGACTCAGGTAACTTTTTGTGTTTAGATGTGTGCAGTGCTGGTGCCATAATGACAGTGTGGAGTAATCTGTATCAGGAACACCTGAACTGAAATTTCCCATCCAAATTTGAAAACGCTAGGATGCAGAGCCAAGTCTGGGCCTAATTTTGATAGGAAACTAGCACAGGAAAAATAGGAACTGTTCTAATTCCCTCCAACTAGAATGCAGATGTGCTTGGTCTTCACTTTGAGTGAGGGTGGCTAGCAATAAGACAACATTCAGGTAAGGATATTAATATGCAAACACCTTTTCTCTAAGAACAGAAGTCCCTGGTTAATTTTGAGGAGGCTCAAACAGACCCTTCATGAGCAGCAGCCTCCTGAGATTTCTGACATGCCCTGAAATTAGTATTAATATTAATATTAGGGAAAGTTTGTCTGACTCCACAACGTTCTGCAGGAGACTGCTGAACCCTCAATCTGTTCATTGCTCCCATGTAGTTGCGTCGGTGCTTTTCCTTGTCAGAAGTCCTACTGATTTCACTGGGACTCTGTTGACACTAGGTCACCACTGAGAGCAAGCAGAGGTTAGACATCCTGTTCTACTCTTCCAGTGTTAATCTCTGTAGGAAATCCCACCTTCATCAGTCTCCCAGTGTGTTTCGATGCTGCCTCTGGTGGATGTTTATTTTCTATCTCTGTAACTGGGATGTGGAGTTGAACACAAGTCCCTATAGTTTTCTAAATCTAACATTAATTTTTCTAAAGCTAAGCAAAAGGAATGACAGTTTCATTACTAACTTCCCGTGCTCCATGTGAAAAAGAAAAATCTTACCAAGAAGACAATGTTCGTGTTCTGATAGAGTGCTCGAGCTACACAGATCCTCTGTCGTTGTCCACCACTTAAATTAATCCCCTAATGAATATAATGGATCAGAAATATGCATCTTTGAATAAACATTATGATAGGACTTTGGAAATGTGATATTTTACAATTATACAGAGTTCCAGTCAAAGTAAAAAGCTTTGTTAAAATGATAATCCAGTTGACAAACAAACATAATCCTCATGTAATATCAGAAGAAAAATGATTATTCAGCAACTGATCATGGGTAAGTGTAAATTATGAGGAGCTTCTCTTAGCACAGTAGGCTTCTTAGATTGAAAAAAGCAACCACTACTAGCATCAAATTATGAAAGCAAAATGCAGGAGGCTTAGATCAAAAAATCCCATTTGAGAAACAGCTGAAGAAGGAAAAGTTTACAATTGTTTTTTTGCGGTAACCCCTAGTGAATTACAATTATTTAGCAGACTGGCAGCCCAATACAGACTAGACTGAGCAGACATGTAGACTAGATCTGTCTGAGTGACAACTTAATAGATAGGCTAAGCAGACATAAGAGCATTCGTATTATTTACCCTTTCTCCAATTTCTGTCTGATCACCAAACGGTAGTAAGTCAATGTCAGGCTGCAGAGAGCATGCATCTGTAACAGCTTTGTACCTGTAAACACAATATGGTCATCGCAATAATTTAACCAGACGCTCACTTTGCAACACACAAAAAACCTCCAGCTCAAATTCATTGCCAAGTTATTATGACTCTGTCACAGTTGGATAATTGCAAAAATAAGTAGGGCAAAATGATTATTCCGCAACTAATCATGGAGGATTGTAAACTAAGCATTGTAAAAAATGACATATTTATTAGAGGTCTTTATTGGCAAGCCTACTTTTTAAAGACTCAGTTATGTAAATTATTGAGTGCATTCCTCCCTATCACAGAGATGTTTTGCTGGACTCTGGAGTATTTGAAGCCATTCTCCAATGAGTTATTATTCTTCCCCCTTTAGGTGCCTCTTAATTTACTTCAGTATGGTATTACAGGACAAAGAATCCTTACAGTGCTTCTGGCCTTGCCAGAATCAGGAAACCACTTGCACTAACTTGAAATTTGTTGTGAGATTTTTAGGTCTGTGGGGTATCACGGCTGATCTGCTAATAAGCATCTGGGATCAGACTCCCTGAGTGGTGTAATTCAGCCTTGTCCCTTTGCTAAGAGGGAAGTTAGGCTAATGGATGCACTAGCTGAAGACTCTGGTCCCTGAAATTTTAGATGCTTATCTGGATTTAGCGATATTTGGTCATTGCTAAGTTTTATTAAGTGGCAATGGAGTCATACATCTTAACAAAGCACACACTGAGCGGAATGGGATGTATTTTTAATAACTTAAAGCAAAGAGTGTTGCCTTTGAAAACCTCAGCAATTTGTTTTCCTTAAGTCAAGCCACTTTTTCACTGCATTTGTTAGCTGACCTTTCAGAAGGACACAAGAGGCAAGTGCTGGATAGGCACAACAGAAGCTGTGCACCTCATCTCTCACACTCCCTTCTCCTGCATTTCTAAAGGAAGAATTAAGGCTATTTCACCGAGGCACCCCATCTTCATGCATGCAGTGTTTCTGTAAAGTGGCTGCTCCAATAACTTGATCACAGCAGGATTAGCACATAAACTCAGTGGAAATATGCCTAGAATCTCCATTTCCAGAGTCCTCTGGCAACCTCGGGCTCCGTTAAACAAAACAAAACATGTCAGTAGTCTCCAAAGACAAGACTCATCTCACCTAACTTTAGCTGCTTGAAAAAAACACATCTGGCTCCTGCTGTATTCCATGGGGAGCCACTGCTGCTTTGCGATTTCTCACAAGCATCTTAGACATGCAGTCTGGTTAGATGGGGAGCCTTGAAAGACTAATTCAAAACAGAAACCTTCCACTGGGATGGCTAAAGTCAGGTTAGTTAATTCCACCTCGGGGTTAATATGCACTGGTATTTTTCAGAATTTACAAATTTCCTCCAGAAGGACAAGCTAAAAACCTCTTTAAAAGAAGCTGCCGGGTGTTTTTGCAAGGAGGTTGATATTTACCTCTGTTTATTAAATGGGCTCCCGAAGATAATGTTCTCCTCCACAGTCGCATTCAGCAGCCATGGCTTCTGAGCCGCATAAGCCACTGAGTATCTGTTTCTACTGCAGACAGAGAAGAGTATTAGGAAAAAGCAAAGTATCCCTAACAAGAAATGTCAGGTTTTAAAAAAAACAAATTTATGAATGTTCATTCACAAAAATACAAGGAAACACATAAGCAAAGCAACTGTTACAAAAGTGAAGGGAAGAATTTTGAATTAGATGCTTTTGTTAGAAGAGCACCCACTCTCTCCCCTGGTGGCGAACTCTGCACTCTAGGCTGCATTCTCTTCTGCTATAAATAGCTGGTACCTACCTCAATTTAGTAACTGCAATTTCAATCCCAGGGCAAAATATAAATAATCAAAAATATCAAATTCTCAGAAGAATAGTTATTTGGTATTTTTTTTTCCTCTAACATCAAAACAAGTAGTGAAAAGGCACTGATCCAATGGCATTAGCACACCTGACTTGCTGCTTTCTGAAGCTTTAGATTATTTTACATGGTGTGCACAGGAAATACAATTTTCTCAGTGAATGCTTTTTTCCTTTAAGTCTATTAGATCCTCAGTGGACTGACGTGACATTGGAAAAGAGGGAAGTTCAATACAGATTGTGAAGGAATCACTGCAGTCTCCCAAGTGTTTATTAGACATACTTGAAACGTGTCCAAATCCCTAACAAAATGTGTACAATAGAGGTATGAAAGCTCTTTGCTTCTGGCTGTTTTGCCTATGAATGGCAGAAAAGGTCGCGTAATTTCAGACATTTTTCTGAGGTGCCCAAGATGTGTGAGGAAGGAGGTGTGATAACAGTGAGGAACGAGGTATAACAACCCCCGGCAGCGCTCCAGGCTCGGGGCGGAGCGGCTGGAGCTGCCCGGCAGAAAGGGACCTGGGGGTGTTGGTGGGCAGGGGGCTGGATATGAGCCAGCAGTGTGCCCAGGGGGGCAAGGAGGCCAACAGCATCCTGGCCTGGATCAGGAATAGTGTGGTGAGCCGGGCTAGGGAAGGGATCATCCCCCTGGACTGGGCACTGGGGAGGCCCCCCCTCCAGTGCTGCCTTCAGTTTTGGGCCCCTCACTCCAAGAAGGACATTGAGGGGTTGGAGCGTGTCCAGAGGAGGGCTACGGAGCTGGTGAGGGGTCTGGAGGACAAACCTTACGAGGAAGGACTGAGGGAACGGGGGTTGTTCAGCCTGGAGAAGAGGAGGCTGAGGGGAGCCCTCATCCCCCTCTACAACTCCCTGAAAGGAGGGGGCAGAGAGATGGGGGCTGAGCTCTTCTCCCTGGGGACAAGGGATAGGACAAGAGGAAATGGGTTCAAGTTATGTCAGGGCAGGTTTAGATTGGATATCAGGAAACATTTTTCCCCTGAAAGGGTTATTAACCATTGGCAGAGGCTGCCCAGGGAGGGGGGGGATTCCCCATCCCTGGAGGGGTTTCAGAAAAGGGTCGATGTGGGACTGAGGGACAGGGTTTAGAAGGGGTTTTTGTCAGGGGGGGTTAATGGTTGGACTTGATGATCTTAAAGGTCCCTTCTCATTCTCTTTGATGATATTGCTTCAAACCACACATCTGATATAGCTTTATATGTAAGCATCTAGGATTTGCTATTGAGAGAGAGGGTGCTAGGGTATGAGAAATAGCTGGTTAGAAGCAGTCAGTAGTATCCCAAAAATCTGAGGAGTTTTAGCAGTTCAGTATGCACTAGTATGAAATACCTCCTCAGGATTATCAGGTAGCAAATGATGGCGTGGCTCCCAACCACAGCTATGTGTGCCACTACTTCCCTGAAATTTATGACGTGTTTTTAGTTTAGCTTGTCCTTCATTGAAACCTGCAGGCCCTTTCCCTGAAGCCAGCAGTGGAGACAGGGCTTGAGTTCAGCTGGAGCACAGCTGGCTCCCTTCGCGTTCCGTGTGCCCTTCTCCTTCACACAGCTGTCAAGCTGGGTTACAAGCAACAGGAAACCCAGCGCTAATCAGGAAACATGGAAACACAGGGGAAGGAACACATAATGATGTCTTGTATCTAGAGACCCTGCCTTGCAAGATATGGAGCACAGTAAACTCCCAGCGGTGTCAAACGGGACATGGGAGCGTTCAACATCTTTCAGACAAGACTGAGGTAGTGGTACAATGGCTGGAGAAGATTGGGATCCACTGGATTTAACACAATCCTGCAGTAAATGATAATCGACATGGTAAGAAAACACAGAGATGCCTGAAGGGTACAAAGATGAAGGTTTGAGGAAATGCTGAAGAAATTAATGAGAGCATTATGGTACACTAAAAACAGAAATAATACCTTCTGGATGCTTCAAAAGAAGGTTCAGTTTCATTTACACTGTAAGTTATGGTAAATGACATTTAGTAAGCAGGAAGTAGAATAACATTTTGTGCAAGTTTCACATACAGGGAAACTGAAGTTAAGTACGTATTTTAAGAACTCAGCACCACTTTGGACTTTTTTGTTCTTAAAGGGAAAACCAACAAGGTCTAATTAAAAGCATATAACTTTTACAAATACAAGAGTTTTGTATCTATAGTGTGTAGTGGCTAAAAAGGCAAACTATGTTGTTAGAAAGTGTATTGTAAAACCTAATAAAAATGAAGTTATTAATATTGCCTGGGCATATAAGAGGTTGACAAGCAATAATTTAGCTTCTCCACACAGTTCTGTCAACGACCTGCAAAAGTTGGTAACGACTCTTATGTCGATTTTCTCCTGGAGCAAAGATAAGCTTTGCAGGTATGATTTTGCAAGGTGCAAACACAGTTTTGAATCAGAACAGATTTTGAACCAGTTTATAGCAATAATGCTGCATCAAGCCATGCATGGCACGACAAAACATAGGCTTTTCTTGTCAACCTCCACTTCTTAAGGATCATATCCATGTAATTACATTTTGAAGAACATGCAATGGGAGTAATGACATGAATGATTTTGCAGCTCCCTCTGTTAATTGGCTTCTTCAATGTCGAGGGCATGGAATGGCAATCAAAGCAGTTCTGGACCAGCAATGATGCTCGTGTCCAGGCATGGCGACACATCGCTGCAAAGTGCAAAACCTAAAAGAGTAAGCTGAGGCCAGGTAAATGGAAAAAGGCATTAGAAGGGACTAGAAAATGGATATTAATATGTTATTTGCCTGACTTAATTAAAAAAACCCAAATCAACAAATCCTCCCCTCCTAAGCCTATGAATCCTCCAGAAGAAATATATTAGTGCCGAGACAGAAATGTCTGCTTGCCTGCTGGGATACCAGTAACCGCAGCTGCACTCATAAACAGATGATCCAAGTCTGGCAAAGGGCATAAAAATTCTAATAGCAGAGCCCTCGTAATGCCAGACTCACATATTAAGCATCTTCCCAAAATGCCAGAACTGAGACATGTTGCCTTCTGTGCTGCACAGCTCTCTAAGAACTTTGATGATTCAGGCCTCCTAAAGCGCGCCTATCGTTCACCTATCGCCAGAGAAGATGTTACATGAGAAGTGAATGAGCCCTGCTGGTTATCTTAGAAGGGTCAGAGAGCCATAAATTGAGGCTCAAAACAGACATTGCTTCACCAGAGTTGGTCCTTTACTCAGCAGAAGCTTCCAGTCTTCTCGAGAAAAAAAGTTACAAGAAAGCAAAAGATGGAGTCTAATGAGCGATTAAAAAGAGGTTGGACATTAGGTCAGGCCAAACACAAAAGAAGAAAACCTCTGTTAAAACCCCCCAAACTTTATCAGCAGCCCATTGCAATGGTAGAGAAAGGGATAATGCTTTCATGTATACATTTCGGAGTGCCCTCTGAAGTATAGCTTAACAAAAAGTGGGCACAAGCCTTGCAAGACTCCTTGCAATTCCATACCAGATTTAATAGGCTTGCCATTATAATGAAATATATGATCTGAATTAAGAAGGACTAATTTTAGGATCTCAATTTCTTAAGCTCTTCTTCCTGAGACAGAAATTTCATTCCATGCTTAGCTTGACAAATACACTTTAATTCTTCCAAATTCTGAGTGAGATTTCTGTGAGAACCCCGACTCATTAATAATCTCATGATTAAACACATGAAAAACCTTTGCTGAGCTGGGGTCTTCACTAATAAGGGGATTAAGTATTTGGTCTTGTACTTCATTACTGTACTGAATCTGAAAGAGTGATGCAATTGCAGGGCATGGGAGTGGGCTGAAACTGAAGCTCCTGAGATTTCTAAAAAGAGTATTTTATTTGCCCACTGGGATTAGTAATCTTTGGTCTAATTCCTTTATTTACTGAAATATGGCTATTTCTATTCATTTTTCTTCTGTACTACAAAATATATATATTCCCCAAAATGGAGCATGGTGAGTTAAGTCTGAAACGAAAGGAAAATCCGACTGATTAGGCTGATTCCATATTTTTGTAAGATTTTGAATAGATAAACTGATCTGTCAGGAATGTATTTCACCCAAAGTTTTAAGGAAAAGTAAAAAAGAAACCTTGTTGAAGTTTGTGGTTTTTACACAAACTTTTTGTGTTGAAGTTTGTGTTTTTTACAATTTTTATGCTAACTCTGGATATTTTAAAATACACTAATGCATCTCTAACCAGGCCCGGATCCCCTCAGCCTATGAAATGAAAATGAAGGAGAAAAAAGGGATACAAAATCGCTAGGATATCACTGTAACAGCAGAATGAACCATTTCCTCTGCTAATACAGGCAAGAAATTTGAGGCAAGACACGACTATCCAGGAGTTTGGAGAAATTCATTCCCGTCCCTGCAACATTGCAGCACAGCGGCACTAGCAGGTATGCTGACTTTGGCTACAGACATTTATGTGGCTGACTGTTTATCCATCTGTGGATAATGCCCTTCAATATGTTCTACGAGCTACTGTGGTTGCAACCTTTCGGTAAGCAGCTGTACTTTGTAATCCTTCTGAGGGGAGCACTGACTTTTCCTATTTTTTCTCGAAGCCTTCCATAGCTTGAGGGCAGGACAGGCCATTTGGGAGGATCTGCTGCATAAATTCTTGTGTTTCCCATGCTTTTCACTTAGTACACAATTTGTTTGCGCAGAAACCAATTCAATGTGCAGGAAATCTATGCCAAGTGAAGGGCTTCCACTGAGCCACTCCGGCAGTTGTGACTGTTTGGCTTGGTGTGGATGAGGGGAATGCCTGGCTCTGCATATTCCCCACATCTGTCCCTGTGTAGACTTAATAACTCAGATCTGAAAGAGTGTCAGCTGAATCACCTAGCTGATGGCTCACCGAGGAAAATAAAAAGCCAGCTCCTTGTCTAAGGTTTGTAATGTATCTGAGGCATGTTTCGTGTAAGTGGGAAGGACTGAGATCTGGCCCATAAGATTTGTCCTGGCCAAGATCTCTTACAGAAAGATACACTAATACGCCTTCTCTTCTCAGATCCCAAAGCAGTGACAACCCCGGCAGCAGGACATACAGCTCTCACTGCAGACAACCACACCAGCAACAGGGGATTCAAGCCCCGTGATGAGATTTCACAATGACGCGTTGCAGGATTACCCCAATATAACTGCGGCTGAAATCAGATCCATCATTACTGTTACTGTGTTGTTATACCTGAATTTGTTGGAGAATTCACCTAGCCCGCATTTCACCCCTGGATCAGTAGCTGCGTTAGTCATGCATGTGGAATGACATGGAAAGGGATTTAAGACAGCAAGTAGGACCGTCATTATGGTTTTGTAAAGAATAGGATCCACTTAGTTAATACCTGACGTATCCTTCTGTATTCATCTGTCTGTCAGGCAGTCTGAAATTACCAGCAAAACATAACCATGTTTGCATCTGCTATATCACAGTACCAAATTACAGTTTGCAATGAAAAAAAGTCACTCAGTAAGGCCTGAGATGCTGGTTAAAACCTAAGTCACCTGTTTGGTAATCTAAAAAGCTAATCGACTGGCAATAAGATCTTAATCCCTCTTGAACAATGTGAAACAAATAGTATTTCATAATCTGTCTCTAGTGTCTTTCGAAGATTTCTCTTTTTGTCTAATCTTCCTAATATTCCATATCTTTCTCTAGGACAAAGTTGATTCTTTCTCAAATATACCTTTCAAAGCATCTGTGCGAATAATTTTAAGGTACACTCTACTCCTTGTGTTTTCTTAAACTACTCAGAAAAAAAATGCCTGCTTGTGAAGTCAAAATCTGCATTATGTGTCTCAAAGCAATAAATTGGTAAGTCACATATTCTTCCTCCTTCAGAGCTTAAACTCACATATAATTAAACTAAAGCTAGTCTTGCCTTGGCTCCAACTGTACCTGCTACTCCAGTGAGATCATACAGTTAGAATAGCAGACAGTGAAATATGGCTGGGGAACAAAAAATGCCATGCATACTAGCACAGGAAAAGGAAAAAATATCCAGCCTGCAACGTTTCTGTAAGAAAAAGATGGCAAAGGAGATTACAGGTCAAGGGATGGGACAACAAAATATTGGTCTCTGTGGCAAAATTCACCCTTTCTCCTCAAAGAGTTAATTAAGAAGAGTTTGGCTTGGAAGTTTTAAGGGAACAGAACCGTTCTTTAAAATCAAAGAACAAAAAAACCACAAAACAAGGGGTTACAGCACAGCCCTTCCACAGCCTTTGCCCTGCCTGCTGGAAGAGCGGTGGCTGCCCTGCTTAGTGCCCGTAGGAAGTTCTCATTCACTGGGTCTGAACTCATGTGGATCCAAGGCCTGGCCTCGCCGGCAGTTCCCTCTTCAGCAAGACCTCCTTCAGAGCCTTTAGTCCTTGGGTGTTTGGTGTCCTCACGCTGCCTTCTGCATGTATGACTGTGAAGAGTAATGCTAACTTCCACAGGCAAGGATTGGGCAGATACTAGGGAAGGGGAAAAGCATTGCTCACATGTTATTATATCATCTTTATTTTTTCTGCTAGCAGCAGCATCACTGGGTGAGAAAGACAACCTTTCCTGTACAGCTGGAACCCCACTACTAAAGAAGCTCCAGCCTGTCATGCTTTCAGAGGTGTGTGCAGTAGCAGAGCAACAATGCTGACTTAATAACCTAGGTAGGAATTCAAACTGGAGCCCTGGTTTGCCTTCTACATGTTAACTATCCTACCCCTTCAATGCTTCTTGAAGGATTTCATTATTCGCACAACCTGAGTTGCAAGTACTATCTGAAAGGTTACTAGACTACAAACACCTTTGATGAAACACAACAAAATTAAATTGCACCTCATGTTGTTCTTACCAAAAAGGGGTTCTGGAGATAGCATGATAATGGGTGTTATTTGCTGTAAGACTGTCTTCAATTATAGTGAGTACTGTAAATCCAGAGCCAACTCCCACCACTGAAGACGACAGGATAGTATATGCTTTCTATTCAGGTCATTTGATAGGGCTAATATATTAGATATTATAATTTATTAATCACCAGACTAGCCCTTTTCCCTTCCTGAGGCAGTCTGATCTGAACCATGAACAGAACAGCTATGAAAATCCTTCATAAGTTTGCAGGTGATGCCCTCCAGAGAGGATCTGGGTGATGATAATCATTTAACATGCAGTTCTGAGACAAGAAGTTTACATTTCTCAAAGCAAAACCCAACTCCCTCCTTCTTAAATGAATACAGCAATTAGTAGCCATATGAAACATACTTGCTCCAGTGAACTTTTCCCTCCAGCGTCTGCATCTCTCCCAATATAGCAAGGAGAAGTGATGACTTGCCACAGCCAACCTGACCCACAATCATTGTCATCTGACCTGTGGTAATAATAACAAAGACATTTTCAAAAAAAAAAAAGAGAAAGACCAGTTCTACTCAAGTCTACAAGGACCAACTAGACCCAATTCTAAGCCACCTGAAATACTTGGTTAAATTTGTTAGCATCCACTATGCCAGTGGGCAATATTGCATGTATTCATCAATGGAAATACACATCAATGGACAGTACAAGTACACACTAATCTCCAAAGGAATGAGATTATTGCTTTAACATATCTTATCGTACATTGTGTGTTACTTTATTGAAGTCAAATGATATAAAGTGGGGACTGACTGTTTAGGCTGTGGTTCCATGAAAATTCAGGCCAAGCTACTGAAGTGACTGCAACCAAAAGAAGATCCATTACTCTTTTCTCCTTTGCTGTACTCCTTTCCCCACCACCACTTTCCTACCTTTGGTCCCACTCTGTAGTGGCAATGGCGCTTCTCAGATCTCCCCATGAACTAACTGAACTCATTAACTGTGTTAGATAGTGCATTTGCCAGGTAAGCTTCTTGCCCGATGGGGAGTTAATGGTCTCACTCCTTCTAAAGGAGGTAAACTCTTAGACTGGCTCACCCGGCTTGTAAACCCATGGCCTTAAATTGGAGCAGAGACCTTCTGCTCATGTTGTATGTTGCACTGGGCCAGCACAAAGAAGTGTTCATCCATGTATAGGACACCTAATGCTACAGTGAAATAAATTATGTAGACTTTGGGATTACATATAGTATTTTGGAATTACTTAATAACTATGTGATATCTAAGATGTACCCACCTAACACAATAAGCTATTTTAAAACTAAGCACTTGATAGGATATCAAAATAAAATACAAGACTATTCAACAACATGAAGCACCAACAGTATTAGGAATTTTACAATAATAATAGTAATAATAATAGTAATAAAGAAGGAGAAAAAGTTTCTACTTTTCACACTTTCTATGTATGTAAGTCTTCCAAAACAAATCAATGGTTTGTAAACCTCTGGAACTCATAGACAAAAGACACTGAGGATGCAAGAAATGACAGAAGCTCAGCTAGACAAAGAGAAATCAATTGAAAAAGAAATTCATTGAGGATTTCTTAACAGCAAAACTGCATGAAGATCAAGGAATTCTCTGAGATGAAAATAGCTGTGAACTGGGAGAAAGTGATGTTGAAGAATGGTAGGAGAAGTATAATATATGACTGCTGTGTCTCTGTGCCACTGGTAGCCACTGCTGGAAATAAAATACTGAATTAGATGGATCCTTGATTTGAACAAGTCTGATGTTCTCCCTCTTCCTTTTTTTAATTTGCCTATTAAAAACAATAATGAAAATTTTTTAAACCATCTTTTTCACATTTGTTCTTACTCTTGACTTTGTTCCTGCTATTATAAAAACTATATAAACTATATAAATATATAAAAACCAGGTAATTTTTTGTTTATTTATAGCACTTTAGGTTAATAATATAGCTATATGACCAATACAGTTCATGACCTTGTATACATTTTTAGCCTTCATTTTTTCTTATAAAAACCTAAATGTGTGGCTTTGTGCCTTTCACAACATCAAGAAATTTAAATAGTAGCAATTTGATATTACATATTTCATGTTTAAGGTGTGCATTTATCCTACCTGTTGGGATTCTGATGTTTATGTTGGACAATGTAGCTAAACCACTTCCCCACGAAAAGTATCCGTTGGTCACCTACAAAACAATTACCACATGTCAGCTGTATAAACACATGAGGTTAAAAAAAATATAGAATGTCCAGTTTAGATTTTAAATATGTTACTAAAAGAAATCAGTGATTAATAGACATGGTGAGGTACGCTTATAAACAACAACAAAAAGCAGATTAGGTTAGTTAAGATTGCCAAACTCAGAAAAGTTTGTCAGTAAGAAAAGTTATATACACAAATATATATACTGTACAAAATGCAATAAAGGGATGATCTTGAATTGAACTCTATTTACCAAATACTTTCACGCTGTCAAGTATAAGATTAAGGACTAAGAATAACAATCACAAGACCTCACAGGTGACAATCTAAATAGCATAGCTTGTCAAGGAATGGATTATTCTGCATATTGGGATATATGGCCCCTTGTGAATGTATTTCCAAAGTGCAAAGTGAAGATTCACAAGGTTTGTGCTGGACATAAGAAAAATGTGTCCCAGTGCACCCCAGCCTTTTTGTGCATACTTCCTTTGGAGTTGGCAGGGCCATGAAACGTTCTTTGCACAGAGCACATATACGGGGAAAAGTTGGCCAATGTGACTTCAAATAATGTAATTATAAATGACATGTCATAATATGTGAAAAAGTCAAAAAATTACTCAGAAGTTTTGATCTTGGTTATGAGTGAAAGAGAAACTCATGAAGGGAAAGTCTGAAAAATCTGTATTAATTTCTGCATATCAGATTATCTGAATATCTATCTATCTATCTATCTATCTATCTATCTATCTATCTATCTATCTATCTATCTTTTTGTTCTTTTAGACTCATGATGCCTCTGTTTCCTGAGAAGACAGGTAATCACTGCAAAGAGCTGATCTGAAGCAAATTCTCCTCACTTTATTCTTGGCTAAAGTGCTTGTTCTTTCAACGGACAATTTGCCTTTTGAAGAACATCAGCAAATGGTACTGTTGTAGGAGGACCTGCTCCTTGTAAAGAATGAGATGATGTTTTCAAACCACCTTGATTGCAATGTCATCTATCTCCACAGGACGCGTTTGCTTCCTTGTTGTCTGTTCGTAGCTTTCAAGCTGGTACCTCAAGGGCTGCCTTCTGTTGATGGCCTTGGTGTGCTACGTAGTGAAAAGAAGAAAGGAAAAAAGTTGGCTTTATCAAGAGAGGACAGCATTTGGTTCCCTATAAAACAAACAATCCACTCCCTTTCTTACCACCATTCTAGGTCACAAGAAGAAACCAGTGCTTTTCAATATATATGATAATAAAAACACACTACTGTGATGCACATAGTGCAATGTTTTAAACATCCTTAACTGTAGCACAGGAAATATCTGATTTTTGGTTTCCCATGCATAATCATCCCAAATTTCAGCTCTGTCCTCCTCCTCAAACCACTAGGTAAAGTCTGCCCTACCTGAGGTGGCTCCTAACAAAGCTGTGTCAGTAAAAGTGTGATGGCGTGCAGAGTTACCAGTTGGGGTCTTGGAAGCAGAAAAGCTGCAGGAGTGAGAAGCGTATCAAACTAGTGTGTGCAGGGTACCTCGCTAATGCATGATGGTGGGTGTGGAGCTAGCTCGTTCAGAGCGACCTGTGTATTTGTAAGCACCACTGTACTGAGCTGAATCAGCATAATCTCAGCGATTCCTCACAGCTGGGCTATACAGTGATTGATTTAATCTTTACAGATATTACCTTTATTTTTCCCTCTAGACTTTGCCTGTCTCTGTCTGTAGGACTGGGCAAAAAGTGGACAAGAGAACAAAATAAATGCTGAAACAATTTAATTTTTGTTTCCTTTATTACAATTTTTAACCCAGAAAACCAAGAAAAATGTTTCTGGTTGGCAAACTGATTTAATTCAGCTCCAAATAAAACTTCTTCTGTGCTAATCCTTTCTTTCTGTTGCCATCTTCAATGTCACTCACAGTTCAAATGAGATAATCAGTTTGAAACAGTTGAAATATCTAGCTTTAGAAAAATGTCAAAATGAAAAAAAAAAAAATCTTATCCCAAATCATATAATCATAGAATTATAGAATAGTTTGGGTTGGAAAGGACCTTTAAAGGTCATGTAGCCCAACTCCCCTGCTATGTGCAGGGACATCTCCAACTAGATCAGGTTGCTCAGAGCCCCGTCCAACCTGACTTTGAATGTTTCCAGGGATGGGGCATCCACCACCCCACCTCCCTGGGGAACCTGGGCCAGTGTTTTGCCATCCTCATGGTAAATAAATTCTTCCTTATATGTAGTTTAAATCTTCACTCTTTTAGTTTAAAATCATTACCTCTTGTTCTGTTACAACAGGCTCTGCTAAAAACTTTGCCCTCATCTTTCCTGTAGGCCCCCTTTAAGTACTGAAAGGCTGCAATAAGGTCTCCCCGGAGCCTTCTCTACCCCAACTCTCCCAGCCTGTCCTCACAGGAGAGGTGTTCCATCCTTCTGGTCATTTTATGGCCACTCCAACAGGTCTATGCCTTTCCTGTGCTGAAGGCTCTGGAGCTGGATGCAGTACTGCAGGTGGAGTCCCACCAGAGCAGAGTAGAGGAACAACATCACCTCCCTCGTCCTGCTGGACACACTTCTTTTGATGCAGCCCAGGATATGGTTGGCTTTCTGGGCCGCAGATGCACATTGCCAACTCACGTCCAGCTTTTCATACACCAGTACCCCCACGTCCTTCTTGGCAGGGCTGCTCTCAATACCTTCATCCTCCAGCCTAGTTTGATACTGGGGGTTGCCATGACCCAGGTGCAGGACCCCACATTTGGCCTTGTTGAACCTCATGAGGTTTGCACAGACCCACTTCTCAAACCTATACAGGTCCCTCTTGATGGCATCACATCCCTCAGGTGTGTCAACCGCACCGCTCAGCTCGGTATTGTCCGCAAACTTGCTGAGGATGCACTCAATCCCACTGTCTAGGTCACTGATGAAGATATTGAACAGTACTGGTCCCAATACGGACCCCTGAGGGACACCACTTGTCACCGATCTCCATCTGGACATTGAGATGTTGACCACTACCCTCTGGACATGACCATCCAACCAATTCCTTATCAACCAAACAGTCCACCTATCAAACCTGTATCTCTCCAATTTAGAGAGAAGGATGTTGTGGGAGACTGTGTCAAAGACCTTACAGAAATCCAGATAGATGACATCCATAGCTCTTCCCTTGTCCACTGATGTAGTCACTCCATAATAGAAGGCCACTAGGTTTTTCAGGCAGGACTTGCCCTTAGTGAAGCCATGCTGGCTGTCTCATATTACCTCCCTGTCCTCCATGTGCCTTAGTACAGCTTCAAGAAGGATCTGTTCCATGATCAGCCCAGGCACAGAGGTGAGGCTGGCGGGCTGGTTGTTCCCAGGGTCCTCATTTCTACCCTTTTTAAAAACGAGTGCAACGTTTCCCTTTTTCCAGTCACCAGGAACTTCACCTGACTGCCATGACTTTTCAAATGCCATGCGGAGTGGCTTGGCAACTACATCAGCCAGTTCTCTCAGGACTCTGGGATGCATCTCATCAGGTCCCATAGACTTATGTATATTCAGGTTTCTCATCTTCTCTTACAGTGGGAAGGACTTTGCTCCCTCCATCCCTGCCTTGTGGTCCATCCACTCAAGAGGTGTGGGGAGAGAGGTTGCCAGTGAAGACGGAGGCAAAAAAGTTTTTGAGTACCTCAACTTTCTCCTCATCCGTTGTTACCTGTTTGCCAGTCTTGCTCATCAAGGTAGGTGCGCTTTCTTTGACCTTCCTTTTCTGGTTGACATACCTACAGAAGCCCTTTTTATAATTCTTTGCGTCCGTTGCCAAGTTCAGCTCCATCCACACCTTGGCCATCCTGACCCTATCCCTACACAACTGGGCAGTGTCCCTATACTCTTTCCAGGACACTCGTCCCTACTTTCACTGCCTGTGCATCTCTTTCTTGCACCTTAGTTTGACCAGCGGGTCTCAACTCAGCCATGCCAGTCTCTTGTCCTCCTTTCCTGATTTCTTACACCTGGGGACCGAGACCTCTTGGGCTCTACGGAAAGTGACCTTAAAGATTTGATAGCTGTGTTCTGTTCCCTTATTCCTGCAGGCAGTTTCTCAGGGGGTCTTATTGATTAACTCCTTGAAGAGCTGGAATTTTGCTTTCCTAAAATTCAGGGTCCTGACTTTACTCTTCCCCTGATCCATACCCCTCAGGACTGTGAGCTCCACCAGTGCTCTAGGCCAGGCTGCCTGCCCTCAATCTTGATGTCACCAATTAGCTCACTTGGGATGGTGACCACGAGGTCCAGTATCGCATCTCCTCTGGGGGAGCTGTCTATTACCTGACTTAAGAAGTTATCTTCAATGCACTCCAGGAGTCTCCTGGATTGCTACAGCTTGCCGTGCTACTTTTCCAGCAGATGTCGGGGTGATTGAAGTCCTCCAGCAAGACAAGAGCCTGCAAGCATGATGCTGCCGGTAGCTGGAGTAACAAGGCTTCATCAGTAGGCTCCCCTTGATCAGGTGGCCTGTCGTAGACACCAACCACAAGGTTCCCTTTCTTGCCTTGGTCTCTTTTTCTTATCCATAGACTTTCAACCGGCGTATGGTTATTCTTCAGAGACAGCTCTTCACACTCAATCCATTTTGTGATGTACAGGGCAATGCCTCCACCCCTACTTCCTCACCCTGGCCTTTCTGAACAGCCTGCAGCCATCGATAGCCTCATTCCAGTCATGGGATTCATCCCACCAGATTTCAATAACGGCAACTAGGCCGTAGCTTTCCAGCAGCGCAGTGGCTTCCAGCTCCTCCTGTTTGTTGCCCATGCATCGGTGTAGAGGCACTTCAGCTGGACTGAGAGCCATGTCACATTCTTAGAGGAACATCCCTCCATTCCTTTGAGGTATTTCACTGGTGTATCCCTCTTGTCTCCTATTACCTCAGGAGCCCCTGTCTCGTCTCTGTAGGTCTGCTGCAGTGCAACCAGCACGTCTCAGAGGAACGGGTTGCAGGCCCTCACTAGCACCCTGTTCCTCTAACCGTTGCCTGTTGTCCCACAGCGTGCCATGGGCAAGCCTGATATTGCCCTGCTCCCTCCTCAAGCCTAGTTTAAAGCTCTGTCGGTGGGCCCCACTAGATTGTGGGCAAAGACCCTCCTTGGCTTTTTTTTTCCTTCAAAACCATCTCCCTTGGGTTTTTTTTTTTTCCCTTCAAATTTTACTCAAATTCATTATATGCTTAGCACTCCAGAAACAGCATTTTGGAATGAATTCCTACTTCACAAAGTTTGGTGTTGGTTTTCCCACCTCCAATCTTGAATTTCACAGAGCAGGAATCAGCCCTACCTAAAGATGCCCAATATATGATGGGTCGTACTGGTAATACATAGTACAAAGCCCATAACCATAGGGAATACACCTGGGCCTTTTATAAAAACTGAGAAGGCTGAATTTGATCCCTGCGTAAATGTGCTGGTGTGATGCAGGGTTTTTATTGCTACTGGCACTTCAGCAATGCTTAAATGTGTTTGGGAACCTTTCAAGTCATAGAAACACAGAAATCCCGACAAAGAAGAGGCCAAACTGGTCAATGTTAGAGTCAGGCTAGAAGCCAAAACTCCCAAGGTCTACCAGCTACGCCATTGGCCTTGTATGGAGCCTCTCCGCTTTGAAATTCGGTGTTATAAACCACAACTTACAAGTCCCGTGTGCTTCTTACAGGATTCATAAGCTACAGAGCTGTCCCCACCTCTCCAGCTGTCATCGCCAATCTCATCACTCAGGAGAAACTCATTCAGCTTCTGTACGCTTGAAAGAAAACAGAACAGTGAGTTCAGTGAACCCAAGTTTCCATGTATGCATTTCCATTTTTGTGCAGTCCAGCCAGCAGGATGTCTCAGAAGTGTTCCAAAAGAAGTTCATGGTATACTTCTGGGTTCCTATTGGACTGTCTGTCCCCCTGATGGCAAGTGAAAAATTATGTGGAAGAGGACATTGGTAGCCGGGAATGAAGAGGAGAGCTAGTCATGTGAGAGGGAATGGTTTCAATCTTGGCAGGCTTTTCTTGTTGCTGGCTTTCTCATGCCTACACACCGCCAGGATGCATAAACAAGTCATTGTCCCATCTACATTCCCTGAAAACGCCAATGGACTAGGTGCATCCTGAACACAGCTTTTGCATACACTGCACGCAAACAGGACTGAATACTCCACAAATGAGCACAGCCATGGCCAGCCATGGAGAAATACAGCAAGAGCTCCCTTTGCCACCTTCTTAAAACCATCCCCTGGGAAACACAGCACACAGGTTCAATTCATTAGTCATCACAGAAGCATTTGATGCTCTTTCTTCCCCGCTTCCTTTCAGAGTGCCATCAGCACCTGGCTCTTTGTCATTCTGGGGAAGGGATGAACAAAAGCACCCACCAATCATGGTGAAGCTATGTCATTTTGCAAAAAGGAAAATCAAGGTGCATTGAGCCATAGACCGAGACAGCAGAAGGAAATATGGCTTCAGAGCAGTGATTTGAACACCAGTCTGCAGATGGGATGTAGTTCTGTTTCAAGGCCTGTCTGAGCATTTTGCATAAAATTATCAATACATGTTCAATCCACAGAGATACCGGTTAGCAAGAAAGCACTGCAACTGTCATTATTTCTTCCTGCCAGTATACATGTTCCTATCCTCTTTTGAAAGGAAAATTTACATGTCTAAATCCCATATCATAATTTCAGTCTTACATAAGTGCATCTATCTTCTTGTGGAAAAAAAAAGACCTCGTTTCTGATCGTCTGCCTAAGAAGACATCAACATTACTTTGCATTGAATGAGGAGAGCTACCCTCAAAATCTTTCATGGTACTAGATTTGCTCTTTATAATAAAATGGAGATTCTGACCAAAGTATAAGCACTTAAACATAATACAAATGAGTGCATACTCATATACATATATTTGATTGATGACAGAGACATGAAGTGGCCAAGAACACATTCTTCATTCTTCACTTGGGGGACATGATGTTCATGGGAGAAAGATGTCAGGAAATAAGTTTGCCAAAGGGTAAAGTTTGTTTTGGCAAATATGGTCTTTAAATAATGTCCTGAGGGGTGGCCAGAAGTGCTAAGGAAAATGTACACACCATTTTGATATTTGATATTTGACAGAGCACTGGCACAGGCTGCCCAGAGAGGTTGTGGAGTCTCCTTCACTGGAGACATTCAAAACCCGCCTGGACGCGTTCCTGGGTGATGTGCTCTAGGTGACCCTGCTCTGGCAGGGGGTTGGACTAGATGATCTTTCGAGGTCCCTTCCAACCCTATGATTCTATGATTCTATGATTCTATGATTAGGGCTATGCTAAACATAGTGCAGAGATGTAGAGGCTGGGATCATTTATAAAGGAGACTTGAGATTTTCCACTAGTCAGAAATAATTTTCAACCTAGGGAAAGTCTTTCATGTGGCCCTGCTGCTGCTTTGGTAAAAATAAACCCTATTTAATGATTATTTTTTTTTTTAAGGTGATGTGGTACTGGCAAATGACAGCTGTGGAGCCTGAAGTACCCTTGACTGCTATTTGTTATTATCGTTACCCATAAAGAGGCAGTGGCAGCAGCAATGCAATACCTTGCCAATGATGTGCCTCAGTCTTGGCAAGAAATAACTATGTTTCTGGGTGGGAAGGTTAGTCCGGTCTTCACATTCTGCTAGAACTTGGCATATGACATGTTACTGCCAGTCAGGTGTCAGTTTGTGCCTCTTGGGACATCTTGGCAGTGTGTATGTCTACATAACTAACCCATGACCATGTCTCTTTCCGTACAGACCACTGATGCAAGAGCCAAGGGCTGAAATTTGACTTACTACCAACCAGCTCCCTTGAGATTAAGTGCTCTATAGCACAGTTTAAAGGAAGTTGTTTTGTTGGGCTATTTGCAGAAATAAATGCCTGGGACATATAAGTTACTGATGAAGGAACATATTTTCTGAGTTCCTTTTCTTTTTTTAAGAGAATCTTTTCGACTTCATGCCAACTTCCTCGCTGTCCTGCCACGCAGATCCCTAACCCTCACAAACTAAACTCCCGCACGTCTGCCTTGCCACGCTTCCTCTCCTGTGTCTTTTCACTGCCATTTAGGGGAACAGAATTGCCTCTATAAGAGGAGTCCTGTAGGGCTCAGTTTCCTTTGTGCAACTAGTCCTTCAGTGTCCGATGTTCCTCCATCCACTCTCTTTCCTAAGACGGTACATGCTAGTGCTAGACAATGAGAGGCAGGACAACACTGAGTTTTCACTTCAAGCGAAATACACCCTTTGTGGAGATGGAGTTAAGCTAGTTGCTTTTCCTCTCATTAGCAAGGCCTGTCTTGCTAGATAGCTTCACACCAGTCTCTCATCTCCCTCTGTGTTGACAAGAGCCCAGAAAAGCACTGGGTGAAAGTGATGGGTGGCCACACCGTGAGAAGAGAAGCATATCCCAAGGAAGGACAGTCTGGCTCTGAATCCGGACTGCCAAACTAGGTGAAATTATAAAAAAAACAGAACGTTTCTTTTTCTCTGTATCATGCAGTAAAAAGAAAGGGTTACTCTGATTTCTCTCCCATTTCTGAACATCGGAGTCCCACCTCTAAATCCTCTTCTAGATGAGCAGGTAGAAACAACCTTTTTCTCCAGCGACCTGCTGTATTATTGAATGTAGGTGTTCAAGCGCTGGAGAAACTAGAAGGGCCACTTACCTTACGATAGCCTTGACTGCAAAACGAACCACAGTGGAGAGCAGGAACAGTGGTGTGACCAGAATGTGAAATAGGGACAGTGATGCAAAAGCCTGGGCGGGCTGCAGTGGCTTGTCATTGGTATATGCGTAAGTCACAAAAGTCTGTCACATCAGGAAAAGAACGTGTCAGGATACGGACTCTTGAAAAAGATGGACAAGGACAGCAAGCAAAATATTTTTCTCAACTAAGGCCAATAACTAAATACCTCAATTTATTGGGAATCCTAGCAAACTGAAGAGAAAGTGGTCTTCTATTAAGGTGAAAAAGATTTTTAAAACTTGCCAGTGATTTCAAGACACATACATATTTAGGAATGAAAAAAAAAATTTTGTAAAATCAAAGCATTTAGTTTTGTAAAGTTCTGTAATCTAGTTCAGGGTTTGGAAGAAACACACAACCCAGAAAAATCAGTAAGAATCTAATGGACCTCATGTTTTTTTTCACAGATGCAGAACCATGGTCTTACTTAATCCAATTCTGCTACAAATGCTCAGCATACTCTGAGTAATGGTGTCAGAATTTGGTCTATGAAGACTCCTTACTGACCGGCATGCCATAGTTCCTCTAGTTGATTAGGTTGAGATTTAAACCTGGCCAGAGGATGTGCAAAATTTATTTCTCCTTAAACTGCAGAGTGCCCTTTCTAGAAAACTGAAATGGTGGCTTATAATGCATCTTGAAACAGGAATGATTTTTGCTGCTAGACAATAGAAGCAAAGCCACCCAAAAGCCCTTCAAAATGAGAGCTTCTCAAAATGTGTCTCCTTTCAAGTTGCAATGAATTTTTTTCTTTCTTTCTTACAGTAAAAATTTGTATTTCTTTTTGTTTTTACCAATACAAGCAACAGCTGTTGAAATACCAGCTCTGGCAATGGGCACTTCCAGTGTCATGCTATCTGTCCTACAGTTAGCAGGGGCACATTCACTCATCTACTGGTTTTATGAGGACTATGTCCTATAGTAACAATGGTGTCCTATCTTTCTTTCTCCCCCTCTCTTTTTCTCTCCCCTTTTATAAGAAAAAGTGAAAAAAAACGTATCTTACTGCAAGAACAGCTGCTATTGGTATGGCCGCATTCATAAAAACTGTGAAAGAGAAATAAAATAGGCATCAGATTATACGAAATAGGAAAAAACAATTTTACAATTAGTTGTATGGCACTAGAAGACTCCAGTTGTTTCTAATGCAAGTAATTAAAGCTCCCAAAGGAAAATTCCCCTGCAGGAATAAATTTCTTTCCATGACGGAGAGAAATCTTAAACGCACAAACAAATAAGCCAAGAAATGATCTCATTTGTATACTTTAGTGAACAGGATAAAAAGTTTTATGGGCACAATTATTATGCAACACAATGAAAACATTACCCTCTCAGCTCTTCTACATTACAGAAGATATTATTTCTTCCAGACACTAATTTATCTTTGGCGTTATCAGAGCTGCTATTATCTGGAACGTCCTTATTATAAAACAATTAATAAATGTAATGTCATAATGAAGGTGACAGAAAACTTACTGTATAAAAAGATTAACAAGATATGCTCTATATTTTCAAGTTTTTGTGTTATATGTTCGTTATGCCTTTAGATTTTAACTGTGATTAAAAATATAAAGGCGTAACGAACACAAAACACATAAAAAGTTTCATAGGCACAGCTGTATCTTGCTTTACGTGAAGTCAGAAGGAATGTTGACACGAAGAACAGGATCCATTTCCGAGCACTAAAAACATAGTTACTTACTGGACAGAGATGTATGAAGCGCAAAGGTTTTGAGACTGGTGAGTTCCTTCATTCTTGTTTCTTCCACACTAGTACAAAATATGTGCTCCCAGGCATACAGCTTTAATAACTTAATGCCTTTTAGTATCTCATTGGTTTTCTTTAATCTCTCAGTAGAATAGTCCTTCATTTAAAAAAAAAAAAAGCAATGATAAGAAATTGTTAATGGTTTGTAGTTTTAATGAGAATGCTCTTTCCCCTTCACTTCTGTTGTAAAATTCATTAAAGGTTTATAATTTTGTTTCTTTAAGATTTTACACAGGCTTTCAGTTGCCATACTGAGTAAAACAATATAAAATTCCATGTTCTTTGGAGATATTAACATGCTTACAATCATGAGGGGAAATTAAGCAATCCTGTTCTGAGAAGAAAAATAAACCAAACCATCCAAATCCTTCAAACAGAGGGTGAAACTCAGGGAGGTGGATTAGTAGGTCAATGGTGTCTGTGACAATAGACAGAAGAGCACAGGTGTGTAATTGCTGACACAAGATTCATTCTGGGATTTATACAGACTGGTCGTGAAAATTAAAGAGAAGTTTATCGATATTGCCCATCACCAGAAAACAGTCATAATCATTTTGGAAAAATCATAACGCAAAAAGATGTTATAAGTCAGAAGAATTCAGAAAAGAGCAAAAAGAAATATTGAGACTATTTCTGAAATTATGCAAAGATAAATCCTCTGTTGGTATAAATTGGCACAATTCAACAGGATTGAAGTGTGCTGCAGATTAGATCCTTGTATGTATAACTTGTTTGCTGAATAGCAAAATTACAAAGGCCTTTAAATATTTGATGTCTCAAACATCAAAGGTGGATTAGAAAAGTTCAAGGATCATGAGAATAAAGTTAAAAATTAAACAAAGTATCAGAAAACATTTCTAATTGGCGAACTAAATTAAACAGCAAAATAAACTTACAGCACTGAAGAGTGTATGATAGATATTAGTCCAGCAATGCTGGATGATTTTTGGAGAATATCAAAGCTTGGAGTAAGAGAATAAAGTCTCTAGCCATTTCAGAGGGGGGTTGTACACATCCTTTAATACTGTCCTCTTATAATTCATCAGTACTATTTGCTAACATCCCATGAAATACAAAATCTGAATGTAGGAATAACACCCCTTCATGGAACTGAATTCACATGAAACTGTGCTTGTTGGGTTAAAAATACTCTCCGTGGAGAAGGCAGGTCAAGGCCCACACACTTTTTTCATATTCTCGTCTGACAAACATTAGGAAGGAAGAGATAGTGAGCCACAGAAAAACAGACAGGGAGGGAAGATGGAATTAAGTGATGGCTTGCCCAAACCTCTGCCATGAATATGCACTAATAGCAAGAACAGAATACAGGACCCCTTGTTCCCTTTTCTCATTTCTGGATCACAAAAGCACTGAAATAATTTACTTACAAGAGTGCTCTTCTGAGCCTCAGCCAACTTCGTAGCTATGAAGTACTGTATCGGAGCCAAGAGTACAATGACAGCGGCACCAACCAAGGCACTCACTCCAAGTAAATTATAGAGTAGGATCACCCCCATTATTATCTATGAAGAAAAAAGCAACACATAAAAAAAGAGTAGATTTCAATATGCCAGAATGATAGCAATAAAAAAAAAAAATACTTGTTCTTCTAATAAACAGTCAAATGATTCGTAGGAACCAAGTGAGCCAATACTTCAGCCCATACTTCATGTTTGGAAAGTGTGGGAAATGAACCCAGAAGCCTTTATTTTTGACATTAACTGCATAGTTTGTGTTACCGCCTGGTAGCCCTAATTCCAGACGAGATTTCCACAGAACTAAAGGAGCACTAAAATTATGGTGCTTGCCCCAAGGCATCTTACAGAATCACCGGCCTCGAGTCTTATTTATTCTAGACCTCCTTACGTCACTCTGGAAGTATTCAAAGGTCTTAGGATGGTCAGGAATCACAGCTGCATTCTGTCGTAGTGGCCCTCTTGCAACTGCAGACAGAGGCACGTCTAAGGCAGGCACTGCAGCATGATGCAGATGTGCTGGGAGTGACACAGACCTGAGCTGGTGCATCAATACCACGTATCCCTACAGGAAAATACCGAGATACTACCTTAACTTTACAGAGAGTTTGGGAACACTTCCCACAAAGGTTTACCTGGGAATGGCTCTGATACAACTACCATGATTCTGGTTCTCTTGTAAATACAAGCTCTACTGAATAAATATTTTTATTAAAAGCTCCACTTTATGGTACAGCGATGTCCTCAGTAAGAGGACACACAGAACTAGTTCCCCGGTTTGTATTTTTGCTATCTCTTCAGTGAGTCACTTCTGTCTTTAAATCTGCCGTCTTATTATACAGTATCAGCAATAAGAATCAGTAGAGTTCAATGTTTTGAAAGCATTATTTAGCTTTTCAGGCTTCTGTAATGTCAATTAGCATACCTACATGCCATTTTCCTAGCAGAATAATGCAAGGTTACAGGCAGCAATTTGTACTTGGGGTAAACTGAAGTGCTTACTGGGGGCCTCACCTTGCAATGTGTTTTTGTTCTTAGTAACAGGACATAATTGCTGGATACACAATATATTTTCTAAGATTCACCGCAACCTTCAGCAAACTATGGCTATATTGGCTCACCCTGGAAGGATGCAAGTTCAGTATTGGCTACAAGCTCTTCTACTGAGGAGGGGGCAGTCTTGGCAATTGCTGGTTCTTGGGGCATCCCCTGAAGCTCAAGCCCTTTGCATAAGTCACGACAGGATAGTCCCACGACCTTTTCCAGAGTGGTATTGTTACAGTCCAGTCTATAGTTACCAATAGTTAGTTTCTTCCCTCTTTTTTGCAAAAAGCAGCCAATTGAGCTAATCAAGCAGAAAGCCATATTACTGCACCGCCAGTGTCCTTAATCTCAGCTGCATAATACACTGAGAAGGAAATACTAAGTATTCCCTTTCAGTTTTATTGTTGAAGCAGAAGTGTAAGGTAATCACTGTGACCGATAGAGCTTAAGAGCAGAAGGAGCCCTCTATAGTCTAGGCCACAGATGCGAACTCACCAAGTTCTTCAGAACGTGCAAATTCATGGGTGATGCTATGCTTATCCTGCAAAAACCTCTGGTCAAGCTACCCTGTGTTCCGTGTCTCCTGACTGCCTGAGCGTGAACTATAGGAACCAGCAAAATCAACAAAACTTCCTTAAACCAGCCTTTTACAGTAGTGGTGAGGAAGGCCATTACATTTCCACAGTGGCTGAGACAGAGACTTTAATAAAGAGACAAATAAGCGGTGAATTTAGGCTACATATTCAGTATCCACAGGCATCAGACTACCTGTTAATTTAATAACATTCAAAGTATGAACAGCAACACTTCTAAATAAACCTGGATATGAACCAGTGACTTAAATTGAAACCCTCTGTGTTATTTCTAAGTTCAGTTACCATCCAAATTCTTTTGTCTTTTTCTCCATAAATTATTTCATGACTCTCTAAACCCTACTTGATCCTAAAATAGCCACATAAACCCAATACTTGCTTCCATTAGTAGTAGTAATATTGCTGACTATTATAATTGATTACTGATATAGTCCCAGGAATCTCAGCAAAACAGATTCACTATAAGAGTGGCTTCTATTCCTTTTTAAACTCATTTAATGTCAGTGGGATCATCTCTAGGTAAGGATCATGACAATCCCATTGCAAGCTCAAATTCTGAAGGTGCTACAGGAGCCCAAGCTCATGGAAAATCAGTATGGCTTAGGTCCTTAAGGCATTTAGCACTACTGAAGATTTCTTTCAGGCTAATAATTTTTCCCTTAACTTCCTACAGATCTGCCTACAGATCTTTCCCAGCCTTGTTAAGAACCAGATGTTTACGGGAACTAAAGCTTGTTTAGCTGAGAGCTCCTCTGAGCATCCTGTGCAGTGCACTGTCGGTGCTGCTGTCTGCCACTAAACAGGACTCAATTGCTTTTTGCTCCCGCTGCAAAACGTAGTTACAAGTGGACGCTGCAAATGCAATATTTAGCGCTGGTCAGATGCCTGTGCTCCTGCCAAGTGGCAGAAATAAAAGCAATGACTTGTGTCAGTAGTGGAAGGAATACGAGCAGGGAAAGGATGACAGGTCATCATTTCTAAAGTCACAGACCACATCCATGACATGGAAACCCTGCTCCAAAAAATCCTCTCTCTTTACTGGCCCGTGGAGAGACAGCCTCCCAGCCTTTGAAGGAGATGACGGGCCACATTTCTGCTTGTTAGTCCTCCTGGCGAGTGAATGTGAAGTCCAGGTTCCCCTCTGGGTTTTGTAGTAGTCTCACAGACATACACTCTTTTCAACCAGGTTGAAGGATCTCTGAAATCAGGCCCTTACTTTGATGCTCTACCTGAACAGGCATTGCCCACAGATTGGGGCACAGGAACAGGAACCACATTAATTGATTTGTTTCTATGGCAACCAAGTTATTGATTTGTCCCAGCGTCATCTCTCCCATGGACAGGTTGGATGTGGAAAGCCTCAGGATCTTATTATATATCATTGCCTGTGGGAAAGGAATAAAATGGAAGATAAGAAAGTGATATCGTTATAAAACAACAGTAGCAGCTGGACATTTCAAACTGTGGTATCGGTTTTTATCTAAGACAGCCCTTCTCCCAGTCTCTCACCTGAGACAGAGAGAGAGGTGGAGACAGAGTGAGAGAAAGCACAAGGGAGAGAACTGACTTTAAAAAGCTCCAATTCCTCTTAAAAGGTTTGTTGCTTAACACAGACCTAAAATAGAACAAAATCACAACAAAACATCAAAATTTAGGAGACTGGGCAAAGATCTTTTTTAACAAACATTTGGTGAGCCTGCTTTTCTATGACACTGTCAAAGAGATCCTTGTTCCTGATAAGATAGTCAAACTCGTGTTAGGAAGTTTTGGTCAGGGTGGGTATGTATTTCTGTGTGTTTCTCTCCTTTACCTGGCCATCTATTTTCATAACATCTGTAGCAGCTCAAGAGGGTTTTAAATTAATCAGGGCTTATATCTACCAAAATTTTAAAGACAAATATTGTGAGCCCAGTTCACAGTTATGACCAAATAGCAAACACTGCAGCTTCAAGGAATTTTTTTAAATAATTTGTGCTCTTCGCCCTGTTTTGTCCATGAGCAAGGGAGATCCTGTAGAATTGAGGCACCATCCCTGAAGGTTTTTAAAAGGCAGGTAGATATAGCGCTTAGAGATGTGGTTTAGTGATGGTTTTGTCAGAGTTAGGTTGATGGTTGGACTAGATGATCTGAAAGGTCCCTTCCAGCCTGGGCAATTCTGTGATTCTGTGAATTAATCAGAAATGCCTACAGACCGTGGTGAATTACAGCAGCAGCATATGGCCCTGAAAGTCCCCATTTTGGCAAGTGGGAGTTACAAAAGCACAAAGAAATAATCAGGTGATAATAATAATCTTCACCAAGTCTGTACCACCTATTGTGGGAGAAGGCAGACAACGTTTGAAACGGTTCCATCAACCACAGTGTGCACAAAAAAAAAAAGAAGCTTCCACACTGAGATGATATTCCCGTGGTTAGTTACACCACGCAAAACCTCAGTTCCAGCTTCTGTTTTGCACACAGTGCTGCTGTTGTCCATGGAGTCTGCTCTGCAGAGATCCCTGCTACAACCACCCACGTGCTCAGCTGGAGCTGCTGGCTCCAGCTCATAAACATGACTTTCACGGGGGGTTAATGGGCGCCGGTTTCAGAGACACAGTTTTGCAGATGAATCACTCCTGTCCCATCCCACAGGGCACTGTGCAAAAGGGCGTAAATATTCAGAACCACCACTCATGACTACAAGAAGGACATTGAGGTGTTGGAGCGTGTCCAGAGGAGGGCTACGGAGCTGGTGAGGGGTCTGGAGGACAAACCTTACGAGGAAGGACTGAGGGAACTGGGGTTGTTCAGCCTGGAGAAGAGGAGGCTGAGGGGAGCCCTCATCCCCCTCTACAACTCCCTGAAAGGAGGGGGCAGAGAGATGGGGGCTGAGCTCTTCTCCCTGGGGACAAGGGATAGGACAAGAGGAAACGGGTTCAAGTGATGTCAGGGCAGGTTTAGATTGGATCTCAGGAAACATTTTTTCCCGGAAAGGGTTATTAACCATTGGCAGAGGCTGCCCAGGGAGGGGGTGGATTCCCCATCCCTGGAGGTGTTTCAGAAAAGGGTCGATGTGGGACTGAGGGACAGGGTTTAGAAGGGGTTTTTGTCAGGGGGGGTTAATGGTTGGACTTGATGATCTTAAAGGTCCCTTCCAGCCTCACCCATTCTGTGATTCTCTGATTCTATGATACACGGACAATGTTCCCATCACAGCTCATCCAAAGACACTCTGCAGATGACTCTCTTCACAGTCAGCAGAAGTAACCTCATAAGCAAAACGAACAAAGCAGATGCAGAGCCAAAACGACACTGCTTCTCTTCATATACCGACCGTCGTCTGGAAAGATATGTTCTTATATGCGGGGAGTGAGTGTTAAACTTCTACATGTTTGTATGATGGGTTTAGATTTTAGGCAAAAGGAATTGCTGCCATTAGTTAGGCTATGTCAGTGATATTATTTTTTCCAGTTTTCTGTAAAAAATACAGCACATATCTTCTCTCAAACAATTGTTAACTGAGTCTTCAGATAAAGAAGGCAGCAAGTGAAAGTACGAAGCTGGAGCTATTATTAGTGAATTTCTTGGCAGATCATGGGAACATCTTTACTCACCAGTAAAGCGCCTCGTAGGTTGATGCCAGTTTCTGTAGTCACATAGTAGGATGCCTGCAGGAATGTCCTCTGCAAGATAAGGGCCAGGAAGAGAAGAACTGCCAAAACATAAACATTCCTGAGGAATTCCTCTGAGGAAAGATAAGAATTTGATGGATCCTTCACCTGAAAAGAAAGGAAAAAATAATGAAAGTGGCATAGGAGGGACTGCATATCCTTGAGGCATTGGAAACAAGGAAATTCAATCACCGCATTAGAATAAAAAATATCGATGGTATTATGGGAAAGTTATGGAAATCAGATTTCTCATTGTCCTATGAAACAACTAATTTGGATACAAATTAGATACTCCACTTTTGTTCCAAAGACTTAAGATCTTAACTTTTAGCAGTTCTGAAATGAATTGTTTTTAGCGGGAAAAGGACAATGAGATCACCATGTCTGCCTTGTCCTTAGTTTTTCTACTGAATTCTGGTGATTTGTAGGATAGAATGCTACTCAGTAGAAAATAAAGCTAATTCCATCCACATCACTAAGAAGTTGCAAGAAAATATTTTTTATTATATGGCATTAGCTACTTCTGTTGCATTTGCATATTATGGAAACAATTCCTTCTAGAAATACAGTCTATGATACCTGTAAGTTATAAATAAAATAAGGATATATATGCCAGTATTCCCCACCAAAAGAGGTTTAAATGCCTCAACAGCTTAAAAAAAAAATAATCTTATTTAAATCACTTTATTTGTTTTAATTTTCTAGTTTTTATGTTCACAGCGATGCTCTGTGTCAGGCAGAAAGGGAAACAAATGTACCAAAATACTGCAAAGAAGGCCGTTCCTTTGGTATTTCCGATACAGCTGGAAGCAGGATGTAGTGGAATTCTTACACAAAAATAAAAGAAAACAAAAAACAAAAAAAAAAAGAAGAAGAAGGAAAATGCATGTTCAACTGAAATAATACGCAGCCTGGTTCTGAGATTAAAGTTTCTGGAAATATTGGAAAGTAAGCCACACACCTACCCTCTTGAAAATTCCTTCATGGCTGTGGATTACTGTCACCTACCGTGAGAGTGCAGGCAGGAGAGAGGTGTCCCGAGCCATCCAGGCTCACCTCACCGCAGTGACCCCAGCCTCGGGTGCCCCAAAAGGCACCCCATAAGCACCTAGCAGCCTTTTAAAAAGGTCCAGTGTCTGTAAGACACCCGAGTCCCACTGAAACGGTAGGACTCGGTGGCTCAGTCAGCCCAAGATGCCTTGAAACAAGGGCTGCTTAAATGCAGAATTGGTTAGATAAATATATTTGAAAGCTCTTCTCTTCATGTTCTGCTGCATCTAATTTCACCACGTTTACACCGCGGGGATATCAATAATAAAATAACTTTGGCGATACCTTTATCAATGAATATAAAGTTTTCAGGAATTAAGGGGGAATAAGCATAAAATTATATCAATTCATATTAATTGAAACTAGAAAGAATTTAAAGGAGAAATAATAACAAGAACAACCAAGAGAAAGTTTATCGAAATCCATAAATTAAAAGCAAACGCATTCTAAAATGGATCCAAGAGAAACAGCGACTGTCACCAAGCCAGGCTCTTGGAGTGGCTTCAAGTTCTCCTATTATTTTAATCTTCCCTTTAGCCAGTGTTGATTAAAACTTTAAAAACTCCACAATTAAAACCACTACACCGAAGAGCACAAAAGGTAAAGGAAGCAGACAAGGTACAGATTCCTAAATCTGAGATCTAGAAATGATTATTTTCAAGCTAAAATACCTTATTTGTTCAACATGCAACCCCCCCTCCCCCGCCCCCCCATTTTCAAAGGCAAAATATGCATTTTTCCTTTTAACTCCGTGGCTCAAACCCAACACATGGAGGTTCAAGGATGATACAGAACTTTATTTGATAAGCTGCACAATGAAACTCTCCTTCAGTGCAACGGCTGAATGAGAGTCTAAAGCCAAATTCAGACCATCAGTCAAGAAAATTAATGTCAGGAGTGAGCAGCCAAGGAGAAGATGTCTGGAGAGTGATGACAGTCAAGTGCTTTATCTGGAGGGGAAAACGTTATTCCATTACATACCTATCTGCTCATTCAAATACAAAATACCCACTGCATAAAGTGTATGGAGATGTTCCCGTATCAGAAGAAAGACATAGGAAAATTTCTTCATCATATCTTCTCTGCTCTCAGCTACTAAAATAATTTTACCTGTATCTTTTCACTAGTTAGTAATAAATTTATTTTTTTTTATGATAGAAAACATTCTGCACCAGAGACTGGCTCAGTGCTTAGAGGTGATGTGTGAAAAGTTCAGTCTCGATGAAAATTGAAATGAGCTGTGAAATAGTGCATCTTTTGTGCATCTCTAGTATCAAGAATGCCATTCAGCAAAGTGGATGCTTTTCAGCTTCCCACACGCGCCACTGCATTTCATCACAGCAACAAGCAGCATAATTAGTCATAAAGAGGGAGTGACTACTCTCGGCTTCCCAGTGGAAAACAAGTTTCAAAGAGCTCAAACGCGTCAGTGAACTACAAGCAGACAGATGGACGGAAATAAAGCAAAATTCCCAGAGTCATCCTTGCTGGATGCATCACTGAGGCACCACCAGCGAGTGTCCTGCCTGAAATGAGGAGACACGGTTGAAGAGGAGCAGAAAAGCTGTTCCTTCTCCCCAGAACTGCAGGGATGACTCCACCAAGAAACAGAAGGATGGGCGACTGGGGGAAGCCTCCACGACCTGTGTTGTATTTACACCACAGACTTCCACTCCTCAGGTTTATAACTCGACATTCTCTCAAAAAATAAATACACAATTTGCTTGAAAGAAACAAAGAAATAATGCAATGATGATCACAGACATATCAAAGTGTGCAGCCAGACGTGTTAAATACTTGATACGAATCTAGAACTAATACCAAAGTTTTTCACTCCACGTTGTCAGGTTACCTTTTCTGTTGTGTTTGTGTTATTGGTTGTATTCTGGAAGCCCTGGACAATGCCAGAAATGCATAACGGCCCGGCAAAACCCAGCAAGTCAGCCAAGTAACGGAACGTGCTGCTGAGAAGGATTGGTCGTCCAAAAGCACTATACATGGCCAACCATATGGAGGGACTCCGATTGGGCTGGTCTGCTACCTTTTTCTGGAAAACAGAGAAATTAGTATCAGTGCACCAAGAAGACGCCTCCTGGCTGTACACAGCAACTTCCATTTTGGTCCTGTCTGGATGCGCAAACGGTTCCTGAGGGGTGAGGGAGCAAACACGTACGTATCAACAGATTTCAGACATTCTTCACCCCAAATCCAAATTCTGCCTCCTCTTGGTAACTGGGGTTCCTCACCTCTAACTCCTGCCACTTCTCTGACTGTGTGAACACAGGAATGCAAACCCGGATTAGTCGTACTGGCACGCAGGCACTGCTCCGTGTCACACGTGTACTCAGGAGAAGGTCTGACCTTTCAAGCTCTTCCTCATTTGGGTGATCTTGGCTTTCCCAGTAGCTGTGAAAACACTTCATCCAGTAAAGGCTTCTGACGTGAGAAAGGGATTGAAGGGAAAAATGTGGACAGACACCTAAACCAATGTAGTTTAATTTCATTTATCTGGATTTTTTCTATCTCTTGGATGCCTTCCAGGAAGACACACTTCAGTTGATCACCAATTACTGGGCTCAAAAAGGTGAAAGTAACAGGCTGTGTTGGAAAGTAAGATTAAATCACCTAAGGGCTCTTTCTGGCTTTCAGTTCTGTGAATCTATGCAATATCACAACTCTTGCCCTAAAGCATCAACCAATATATATCTCTCTAACTAGTCAAAGGAGCTCTGATATTTCCGAGGTCCGTTTAACCTGCAGAAGAGGCGGTGCTTTCCTTAACAGATCCATGGTCTGCAGGGTGCCTCCCTGCGCTTCAGGCAGCAGCTTTTGACACTTGAAAAGACTATCTGTCATTTTTCAAGTAGCACAGATGCCTGCGAGCTGTAACTCAAGCCAAGCCCTCTTGAGTGCTCACAGAGACGTTTTAAGTATAGCCCAGTAATAATAAGCCCCCGCCCCAGCAAATTAACCAAAGTAAAGTATGTCTGTACCCCCCCCTGGCTGCCTCATGACTTTTTTTTCCATTTTTCTCTGTTTTTCCTTTTAAGCCACTCCAACAGTGAGACAGAATACGTGCATGGTGCCAAAAATGTACAAGCGTACAGGAGGGCCAGGGAGCCGCTTATTGGCTTCAGAGATGATGCCAGGCTGGTCATACCCAATGCCAAGCAGCTTAGTACGGAGAAATGAGCAGCACGGGGACAAACGGAGCTAATGTTTCAGGAAGTGGTAAGAATGAAACCGCTTCTTCTGATGAGGGAAAGAGCACAAGGGCCTCCTGTGAGTCTCCCAGCCGAAAGGGTCTGAATTTGTGGTCTAATGGGGTTTGCGCTAAACTGCTCTGCAGGGGTTACTGTCATCCTCCTTAAATAAACAAGCTGCACTTTAACAGCTTGCTAGGAGCTAATTTATTAGGAAAACACATCTGCCATCTTTTGGAAAAAATTACATCCTAATCTGGGCATTCAATTAATGATAATTTTGGTAAATGGCAATGGTAAATCCTTATTTCTTTAATAAGATTTTGCCATTTTCAGTACTGCTACAAAATTTACATAATTGCCATCACTGCAAGAAATCTATTCACTTTTCATCAGAAAAAATGCTAATTAAATTAAACTATCTAATAAAATCTATTGCTGTTTCTTCTTATTTAATCAAGACTTTAAATTAGCTTAAGCACCTAATGGGGGGGGGGATAAAGAAGAGTGGGTTTTTTTCTAATCTTATTATTCTATTAATCTATTACAGAATGGTTTTCAAGGCTGTTATGGGCTTGCAGTATAGTATGTTGTATGTGCCAACCCTACCCTATATTTAGGTGCTGAAGGACGATCTGTCAATCGCCCCTCATTACTGAAGACCACCGACAGGTTTCAGTTACTGCACAGTTGAAAGTGTGGCCAATGTCATAAGAATTAAATAAAAAACCCTGTCAGGGCAGAGCCCTAAAGACAGGGAAGAGCTGCAGCAACTCAAATATCAGCTTAACTGGTTTACACATCTATGCATCTCAGTACCTTATTTCAATTTGCAAGGACCCTTTCTGTAGTTACGGTTGGCAGTTTTTGTTGTTGTGTGAATTAGCAGGCTGGACTGCTGTTCTCTGTCTCTTGCTTAGGTTTTCCTTGTCTTTGTCATCTCCTTTTTAAATGACTACAGTTTTCTCTGCCTTGTGCACTCAATAGTTGAAATAAAGGCAGTGAGACCACACTTGCCGGTAAATCGAGCCACCGGTAAGGTACAGCTCAGCCAAGACTGAAAACCGGCTGTTCCCTTAGTGCTGTCACCGATAGCGTCAGCCTGATGCTGAAGGGCAATGCTCTGTTCCTGTAATTTCTAGCTAGCTATCTACCGTACTTTCTTTCCCTTTCTTAGGTGAGATCCTAAGTGGCACGTTAATAGCAGGTATAGGAAATTCTGATGGTCCTTGATTTGTGGAGAATAGAATAGAATAGAATAGAATAGAATAGAATAGAATAGAATAGAATAGAATAGAATAGAATAGAATAGAATAGAATAGAATAGAATAGAATAGAATAGAATAGAATAGAAAATTGCATTTCCTATTGCACCATCCCAAAAGTAAAACTTTTGACTGCTAGAGCAAATGACACCAGATTTTGATGGATGGGGTAAACCAAATGTAGTATTAATGTGCTAAATGTATTTTAGCAACATGATGTATGCATCAGTATGTGGTTTAAAACATCTAGACCACTTGTGTATAAACCAAAACAAAAGCCAAGCAACAACAGAAAAAGGATTGAATTCGGGGGGTGGGGATTATATGACGAGTACTATCCACACATAGGACATTGATCCAAAAATTGGGCTGTGAGAGTTTCACTGCATATCATTAAGGACTTCTTTATCTTCTTAATCTTATTAAAGAATTCTTTATCTTCAGCCAAAATGTCCATTAACATAGTAGCAACTGTGAACATATGTTAAAGACAATATATGAATTTAAGATCATGGGTCTAACCCTACATGTATGATGTGCCAGAGACAGTGTTCTGCAGAAGCAACCTTCCTATCCACAGTTAGAGTTTACCCATGATTCTTAGAAAAGTACAATAAAAATACCGTAAGATGATGTATTTCTGTTTCTATAGGAGACTTCAGAAAAGCAAGAAAATATAGCGTGTCGATCTTTTAGAATATTTACTGATGGCAGGAAACAATGAGATGAGGGAAGCCAATTACAATGTGGGGTTTTGGCAATGCTTTGTTTAGGAAAAAAAATCAAACAGCATATATAAGTAAGCTTAATTATCAAAAGAGCTTGTTTTACCTGTAGTTTTATAGTATATTCTAATTTGAAAGAACATATGCTATGTTGTTTTCTTATGCAATGCTGTGTCCCACTATGTTGCCAAACACAAACTATCTATAAAACCAGTACCAAGTGACTAATATCTTACTGTAAGAGTTGGAATATCTTTTGCAGTAGTGACTACCAGACTAATAGCCAATTAGAATGTCAATCACCAGTTATTTAGCCTTGTATTCTGTTGGTTTATGTTACTTGATATGATAATAAAATTACTTATAACTGGCTTTAAAATTCTGTAAAATACCATGTAGCATGAAAGTGAAATTAAAATTAAATTACTTGATGCTTTGAAAAAATGACTTACAACTAAAGAATTTTGAGTAGTGAATGTATTCATAATGCTAAGAACTGCTTGGTGAACATTTGAAAATGTAAAAAAACCTAGAACAGAAGAGCAAATTCAGATTTGTCACTAACAAACGTGTCGGTGGGCAAACTTTCGTATGTTAGGAGCCAGAAGAATTCTGTCTAAATAGTTGAATATGGATTTCAGGAGTTGTCCACTGACATCGAAGAAAACAAGAAAAGGCTGAACCCAGTGTCCACAGACTTCGTGGTTACACAACTGGCAAAATGCTATTTTAGCAGAATATAGCAGCCATAAGAAGTTAATCTCAGACCCTCTAGTTGATGCTCCTGTATACTTGGGAGACAGGTGTGGAAAACTGATTCTGAGAAAACAGTCATCAAAATTTACCGTGACTCATTTCCCCCGTGCTGTTATTTGGTGGAGAACCTTGGCTGGTTTCAATTTTCATAGGATGCAGAAGGGATAGCAAGACAACGTCACATGAGCAATCTCAAAGGAATTTTACAATACAGAATATTCACGGTCGTGTTCAGCGTTTTTCATCAAGGAGTGATAAGAAGGGTTTGGAAAGGAGCAGAATTGGCTGCATGGCCGTGGAGCACGGCTGAGATCAGCTATCTCCAGGCGCAGGCAGGGATAACCCCACTTAATCCAGAGGATGCTGGGGGGGGGGCTCCCCTCACCAGCTGTGTGAGATTAGCGTAAAAGACACCCTGGCAGAGACAGTGACATATCGTCTCTCCCAGACTGCAGACCACGCTTCAACCTGAAGAATTTCCCTAATTCTGTGTCTGTTTTCTGGCCCAACCATGCACAAGCCAACACATTTTTCCACGGGAGTGAACTCCAGCAAGTTCCGCTGCCTGGCTCTTTGGACTGCCTTTATCCCTTTGGTTTACTTTAACTTTATCTACAAAGTATTGGTTTACTTTAGGGTTACAGCCTGTTTTCGAATATTAGCACAAACGTGCTAGAGGCTGTGGTAATCTCAAGACTTTAATCAGCCTCGGAAACCAAAATATGTGATGTAAGGCAGCTTTATAAAGGTCGGCGCGTGTAACTGCGCGGGCACATTTATGCAAGTCTTCACTCGTGCATGACGCGCACCGAGAGGAGCCACCCACTGCAAGTCTGCCTTCACACTCAGGAGCAATAGAACTCTTCACCTGCCTTTTGGCATCTGAACGGCATCTTTCTGCAGGCACACGGAGTATCTGCAGATGCACACGAAAGACACACAAATGCTTGCACCCAGCCACCATGCCTGGCATTAAAAATGGCACAGAGACACAGATCCTTGGGGCACATAGGTGCCTGAGACTCTTTGTTCTCTTTAAGTAGGATTTAGGCTCTTCATTAAGGAGCTGGCCTAAGGGATGCCCTTCTCCTTTGCTGTGAAAAGCTCAGTTCCAATGACTCAGTAGTTTTCTGCTTAAAGCAGAAGGGTCTTGGTCTCTAGTGTCTGGAAGCATCGACTACAGAAGTAAAGAGAAGCAGCTATTCAAATAGAAAACTGTACTGACTATGGTTTCATTTCAGAGGGCACAGAAAGGAGCCCGCAGCTCCGGCAGCTGCTGGGAGCAGATTCCTGCTCCTCCCGGCTCCCCCTTGCATTGAAGTTCTCAACCACACACTGCCTGGAAACACCTTCTCTGGTGTGTGCGGGAGCAGGATTTATATGATTTTGTACCATGTGTTACATTTTCCTTAAGCCGCCTCTGGATGCCTGTGTTCTCTCCGTTTATGCTTGAGATTTGACAAATCAGGGAGGCAGGCTCTCAAATCCTTTCTCCTTTCTGCAAAACAAAAGCTTTCTTTTTTTGTCAGAAATCACCGCCTTTAAGCACAAATTATACATCACAGTTTCGCCTAAATGCATCCAGAAACTCCTGCCCTACCCAGAGAGTTTGCCCAACCATGGTTTTTGTAGTGTGTCTGGCTAGGATGAAGTTAATTTTCTTCACAGTGGCCTGTTTTGGGCTGCTGGTTTGGATTGGTGAGTAAAACACTGTCAAGACACCAGTGTTTTGGCTATTCTTGACATGTGTTTTTGGCTATTTCTCCTTCTGGAGGAAAAAAAAAAATGAAGATGAGTGTTTCCAGCTGAAACTATGGACAGAATGCCTTCTAATTTAAGATGCTCTTATAAGTAGCTAAGATTTAAACAAAGCTTTCACTTTTAAAATGAAATCTAGCAAGTGATCAGTCTGTTATGGTTTTAGTTTCCAGTTGCTCTCAATCTGGCAACTCTCCCCTGCTGTAAATTTACTTAAAACCAAACAGTAACCATCAGACTGGAACTTCCTAAGCCAAGTTTCACCTTGGAACAAACAGTCCTAAGTTAAAAATTCATAAAACTAGTATTTCATAGAAGCAGGAACCAGTCAAAGTGATGCTGTAGTTTCTAAGGCCAAACAGTGACGTGAACATCTTTGGTTACCTTTTGTTCCTCATACGCTTCTTTGAGACAAATGTAATTTGTCAGTGCTCTCATTGCGATTGGGAGCTTTCCGATCGCCTTCAGGTCCACAGGTTTCTTGTGAGCAGATATAATAAGAGTATTCATCCACCAGTAAGTCGCCTTTGAGAGCAAATTCACAAATGGCTGCAGGAACCTCACCCCCAGGTCCTGTAGATCCTCTGGTGGCTTTACTTTCTGAGGGTTCATGAAAAATACGTATCTCTGGAGAGGAGAAAACAGACAGCATGTGCTCAGGAGTTATCATATTAATGGTAATTTTTAGTAAAAGTTACATATAATACAACTACAGGGTCAAATCTGCATTTAAAGGTAATTATACATTGAATTTAAATATAAATTGGCGTGGAAATAGGAGCATTTCCATTTTGACAGTGTAACTGGCAAGAAATTGAGCAATATGGGATAGGGACGCAGCTCTGTAGCCTATCAGTACCAGGTATCTCTATCTGACTAACAACAAAAAAGAATTCTTAGGATACAATTAGATTTTAAATTATCATGGGTAAGAACGTACGGTAACTTCTACATTCACTACACATACAGCTTATGTGCATTAACGTAGCATATACAGCACAGATTACATATGCACACACATATACCCTGACATGCACAAATACACATGCATATCCATCTAGACAAATACGTACGCACCCCCTGTGTGCATACATGTACACAGGCACACATACACAAGTCCAGGGGACACATCAAGGACATACATTTTAAGGAGGTGCCAGGTCCCACTGATTTCTATAGAATTAACCAGACATTTACGGCTACGCTAAACTCGGGCATGAACTTGACGCAAGCCAGAGTTACTGTGACTAAAATCCCGTGTTCACCCCCAAGATACTATTGATATTTTTTGAGATCCTGACGAAGAAACCACATACCCTAACTCGAATGACATTGATCTCCACAGCCATCAGCAGCCCATAGAGAATGACCATAATTCCAGTAATGCAGAAACGCAGCTGAGAAAAAGGCACACCGTCCTGACAGTATCTGACAAGCTTGATTGTTTTGGTGACAAAGGCCATTATCCAGTAAAGAAAGAGAGCTGTAAAACAAGTGCACATGCATAATTAAAAAAATAGTAAAAAATGAATCACACCAGTGCTGCTGAAGTTTTAGTTCTTTCAAACAGAAATACTGACTGGCAGTGCAGGCAATGAGTGCAATGCAGCACGATGACCCTCTATATTACCAGCCTGCCGGCTGGCGACGCGGGATGTCAGGCAAAGTCAGAGACTCAGGTTCAAGAGAATCCGTCACTTTGCACTTCCCTTCCCAAAGGCACTGTTTTCTTTCCTGGGCCATCACCCTTCAAAGAGATGCACAATGGTGGGTCTTCACAGAATTACAAAAGCCCACTGAAGGTAATCTGCAAGGGAACTTGGCTATTAAAATGAAGTAAAAGTCACTTAACTTGACAAATATCTTATTGCCTCTTTGAAGAAGCAGGGTGCATCCCAGGTGAGCATCTGGAAACGCGTTCAGTTCGAAAAAGAGTTCATATAGTTTAATTATATCATGCATCCTGGCTTGCATTTGTTAATGGCTCATTCAAGTTGTTGAGTTGTAGGTAATTTCGACAGTACACTTGTATGAAACATTATCCTGCGATGCCTAGTCAAATTCTTCTGCCCATTTTCTGACGGAAACAGTAGACTGTGTAATCTCAGAATCAACTGCAAAGGATGCTGAGAAACAACAGCCATCCACACAGGATGGTTTGTGATCAGATTACTATTAAAAGCGGCCTTTTAAAATAGCCCTTTTGAATGAAGACAGGTTTTAGCCTCAAGATAATGAGCCGTGTTAAAAAATACCTACAAGCTCATGCTAGAAATACAATTTCTTTTGTGATCATTTTAAACAATATTTTTCAGTGTGTACCTTATAAAAGGTGCAATAACTCCAACAATAATGCTAGTTCTAAAAGCAGACAATCATTCCTCTCTCTCTTAATATTCTCACACATTTCACCATCCTCTTCAATCTACACAAGCTGACTTTGGCTAAACTACCGGGTTTTGTAAGAGTACAAAAATATCAGACTTAGACTTACCCAACAGTAACTTTGGGAAGTTAGATGTTTCAATATTATGGTAATAGACTATGGATACAGTGGCAGCCACAAATCCCATTATAGCTGGCAGAAAGAGATGCAGATGGCGAGATTTCATTTGCCTGAAAATAAGTAAGGTATAAATTAGTGAATTTGGTGTCTCATTTCACCATTGTTACATTCCTACGTGGTCTGCAAATATGTTTAAGAGGATAAATGACTTCCCTAGAGACAAAAATATTTTTTCTTATGTGAATGCTTTAACTTTTGTCAATATTTACTTGTCATTATAGCTTGAGAGGAGAATAACAAAGTTATAAGAACAATCGTTTCACCTTCATCCCATTAAAATGCGGACAGTTCATGAAATGATGCCATCTTTTGGGGGGAAAAACTCCTTCCTAGCCAGCCCATGGCACATTAACACTATACAGCAATGAATGCAATTAGTTTGGTGATCCACCAAAAACCATCACTTACGTATCAGAAACTATGCCCTCTGCTATTTCACACACATGTACGAACAGGAGAGTGAATGTCAGGATCCACCGCAGGTTGTGTCCAGGGAAGTGCAGCCAGGTATTGTGGTGAATTTGGACTTTGGAGCTTTGGCTTCCCCAGCCTGGGAAAGGATAGTAACGAAAGAGGATTAATAATACACAATCAACACAAACCCCCTGCAAGACTATGGGGGCTGTTATTAGTAATAAAAATGACCCAGGAGTATCTGAGCTGCCATGTAGCCCCCTCTAATTTTGATCTAACCCTGTAGACAACGGGACAACAGATTTCCCTCAGTCACAAAGAGAAGAAGTCCCTGGCCAAGAACAAAGATGAGAAAACCAAAAGAAACATCTCAGTCTCACCCTCGCACAACAGAGACCGACAGATCTTAGGTGGTGGCATCATTCTGTCTTTCCCAATCACAGACAAGAGTGGGCAAAGTTTTCAACTGATATAAAAGTTACATCCTCCAACGCGGCCTCCAAGAGATATATTTACTTCAAACTAATAAAATTTATTTTCTCTTTCTCAGGCCTGGTTGGGAGCACTGTCTCGGGGGATACTGAGCGGCAATTTCCCAGTCTCTGCTCCTCAGGCAGGCACAGCCCAGCCTCCTTGCCCTCTACATTCCTGGCACATTAGAGCTTCCAGCACAGCACCAGGACTCGGCTGATTTAATCAACAAATTAATCTTGACGCCTATTTCCATGTCATCACCTCAGATGGCTCCTATCCTTTTCAGGCAAGATTATGTCTGAGGCCAGCAACCTGGCAAGCAGCGGGACACCACGGACGGGAGGGATGAGACAGTGCTGGGGGGAGCTGGGGACTGACCAGGATTGGTGAGTCTTGTCCTGGCTTCTGTCCCTTCCCACCCCGGAACAGGGCTGTCCTCAGTCAGTCAGCCCAAATGGATGGACTCTTACTGTAAGACAGCTCCTGAAATTCCCCGACAGACTTCCTGACCCAGAGAGAATCCCAAGAACAGCACGTTTCAGGGAAGTAAAGAAACAAAACAAAAGCAAACAAAAACCAACTGAGTTTAAAATCCAGGATATGTTTTTGACACAAAAGGATGCAGCGTCTCATCGTGGCTAGAGGTGACTTAGAAACACATAAACCAGCGTTCAGGTTTATTCATTCCTAGAAACTGTCAGGATTTCACCATTTCGTCCTTGTTTAATACGCAAAGTACTGCAGGAACAGAATATTCTCTCTTCTCCATATCTATCTCAGGCATTTTCTATAGTTTCCCGAGATTTTCCTGATCCAATGTGGCTTTCTTTGACCTCGCTATCTTTGTCTCTCCCAAGCTGCTTTCCATTTTTATTTCCTCTTTGCCCGTACATCTGCACAAATACGGTTCAGCATCAGTTTTTGGGTTTTGGAGTCAGTCAATAATGTGGACTCCAGTTGGCTTTTAATGCTTTGCTCAAAAAGTATTTGTCCTGATAATCAAGGTAGAAAATAAAAAAACAAAGAATTACATACATACATACATCTATACGTACCATACAATTTCAGCTATTATGTTTTTTTCCTAACATTGTTAAAAAAAAAGAGGGAATTTTCAGTGGCGGCACTACTATTTCAAAATTAATTGGCTAATACCTGTAAAAAAATTAAAGCAGCCTGCTACCACCTGATGCATAACACAGACTGTTGTAAAATGTTATCTCTGCCCTCAGACCTTGCACTGAGTTTCCATCAAACTCTTCTGCAGAAAGCCCTCTAATTCCAGGATGACTTGCATCCCATCTCAAAGAAAGAGCCAGCAGTGATGGAGAGAGTTCTCCATAACCTTTGGGGTTTTTCCAGTCTTTAGTTATTCTTTTGTTAGAGCTTGTTTCTTATTCCCTTGCTTATAATAGAATCAGAGAATGGGTGAGGTTGGAAGGGACCTTTAAGATCATCAAGTCCAACCATTAACCCCCCCTGACAAAAACCCCTTCTAAACCCTGTCCCTCAGTCCCACATCGACCCTTTTCTGAAACACCTCCAGGGATGGGGAATCCACCCCCTCCCTGGGCAGCCTCTGCCAATGGTTAATAACCCTTTCAGGGAAAAAATGTTTCCTGAGATCCAATCTAAACCTGCCCTGACATAACTTGAACCCGTTTCCTCTTGTCCTGTCCCTTGTCCCCAGGGAGAAGAGCTCAGCCTCCATCTCTCTGCACCCTCCTTTCAGGGAGTTGTAGAGGGGGATGAGGTCTCCCCTCAGCCTCCTCTTCTCCAGGCTGAACAACCCCCGTTCCCTCAGTCCTTCCTCGGAAGGTTTGTCCTCCAGACCCCTCACCAGCTCCGTAGCCCTCCTCTGGACACGCTCCAACCCCTCAATGTCCTTCTTGGAGTGAGGGGCCCAAAACTGAAGGCAGCACTCGAGGGGGGGCCTCCCCAGTGCCCAGTCCAGGGGGATGATCCCTTCCCTAGCCCGGCTCACCACACTATTCCTGATCCAGGCCAGGATGCTGTTATACCTTTGATTGTAGGTTCCGATTGTCTTAGCCTACAGCTTCCTGTAGCCTATTATTCAATCAGTCACTTCAGAGTTTTTTTGCACAATGGAAGTCCTTAAAACTCTGGTTCGGATGTGGTCCCAAATTCAAATTTTCCTTGTGGAAGAAATGTATTACTATGTATATACATGACACCAGGAAGGCAACATGGAAGAACTGACACCCCATTTCTCATGCAGCTGTCAGGAGAATAATTATTTTTATTAATACTTCTTGCCTTTTGATGGCTATTCAAGTATCTTTAACTCCTACGACCAGTTAGAATGCCACAGTTTGACAGCTTTTTTGGCAAAAGAAGTAATTATTCTGTTTTAAAAGTCTCCTATGCTTCTCCTAGCCTTAGATCCATGCTGCACATCTTGGATATTCTCTGAAATTCACATAACTTGAAGGGAATTCAGACCCACTGCCATAAGTCTTCTAATACCTAATAATAGCAAAGATTGCAAGTTGCCAATTTCAAATCTGAAGAAAACTTCTCCAGAGAGAAGTTTCAAAGCATTTGCATATGATTTATCTGGTTCTCATCCATTTTTCATCCTGTTTAGTTCAGATTTATATCTAAAATTCCCAACATTTCAAGCGGGTTGGCGTCATGGCCTCTGGGTCAAGCCATTCTGTCTTTTCTATTTAAAAATTAATAAATGCAAAGCATCCAATAGTTTGCACCGCAGGCCTCCAAGCACATACAAACATGACTGAGTATAAATAAATGCTTAAGTGTTTGTAGGATTGCACAGCTCCATTGAATAACTCACCAATGAACAAAATTGGGAAGGTGATAAACAGCAAGAAGACATGGGGAACCAAGTTGAGGGCATCCACAAAGCAGACATTTCTTAGGACACCAGCACTGATGTTATAGGCTGAAGCGTTGTCGTTACCACAAAACGCGAGCCTCATCGCCTCCAGAAGGTCTGACTACTACTAAAAAGAGAGAATAGTTGACAACCAGGACTGCTAGCATTCCTTTTAGCCAAACATAAAATAAATTAAATAAAGAGATACAGAAGGACCACATTGAGCAACCCACCGAGAATAATTCAGTTGTATTTTGAAAATTCTTTTGGGTTCCGTCACGTAGAAGCACGCGAGAATAAAGGCTGTGTTTATATAAAATAAATATTATTTCTATTTATTTAATATTATTTTTATGTATTTATATTTACTATTTAATATAAGTACTATTTATTAATTACACTATGATATGTCTTCTAGTGTTCATTATATGCACAAATGTTATGCTGCAAAAGCTCTATGAGAATCTAGAGAAAGAACAGCAAAGTTTTGAAAAAAATTATTTCAGTTTCTCATAGAAAACTCAGATGCACGTAAGGTGATTCCCATGTGTTACTGCTTCTTTGATGAGCCACTATCTCTGTTCATATGATTTGTTGCACTACATTCTCAATGCAGTCTCTGAACCTTTGATATTTGTGATCTGACAGCTTTGCCTCCACAGATATCTTGTATTTCTTCATTGTCCCATAGAACAATGGTCATATAGACTAGTCATTGCAGATAATTGCCCAACTCTTATTCTAAGTAGGTTGTATTGAAGGCAGTACATCAGCATTTTTGCTTGATCCTGCAAATCCTTATGCACGTGCTTAGCCTCATCTAAGCAGTTCTCTGACTTCCAGGATTTCTTACGAGATTATCTTTGTGAGCCAAGATAAGCTCACGCGTTCGTGTTTGCAGACTGCCCGCCATCGTATGACCCACAGTTATGGCCAGCTTCTGGTTTTTATCAACCTGGACATTGTTTATTTATGCATTCTTCTTTATAAGAAGATGAAACAAGATTGCAACCAAAATGTTTCCTTGCAGATTTCTTTGCCCAAGGCTCGTACACAGCAACATAGTGCTGTAGAACAGGTTGTGTAAACTCATTTGCTCGCATATTTTTTCTAAATTTTACTTACTAAAATGGAAAAAAATCTTTGATTCAGCAAAGTATATGTATGCTTTGGTGAACGCATCTTTCTGCAACAACATTGGCATGAATGACCTTTGCGGAATCAAAACAATATCGACATGCAAACAATGCATGAACACAGTTTAAAAAAAAAGTCAGTTGAATGGGGAGAAAAAGGCTTTCCTTCTTTCCTCAAATACTTTAGATTAGTTCTATGAGCTTAGTTGTTTAAACAAGGTAAGCATTACAAAGCAAGCATAAGCCACTGAAGTCCTCCCTTACACACAGCAGAAACATAGAGATCTTCAAAAGAATAGAGTTCCAAGAGGCACTACGAACCTCTGCTAAAACCCCCTTCTCTTTTAACTAACTTTTTTGCTGGACCTGAAAAGCATAACCCATATTGAAATACATCAGTGACATTTGTAACAGAGTTTCATTGAAAAGGATGTGATAAATCCAGTCCCTTTTCCAACCATATCGGCAATTTATGGTCTGAGATTTGCCAGGACTTCAGCATAACTCAGTCATACCGTGAATTACACCCTGCAAAAATGCATGCATGTACTTACTGTGGTGAAAAAGCTGACAGGCAACCCACTCAGTCTTCAGTAGAACACAATCTGATGGAGAGTTTGGCCCATTCTCTACAAAGAATAGAGTGATATGACCACTATCAGTCTATCATTTCATTTTTCGCTAAAAGTATATTAATGAATGACTAGTAACACAAAAGAAACATTACGTTAATATGAATTCTGTCGGAATAGACCGAGGAGTTATTAGCAAAACAAACATGGAACTTTTCAAAAAACGACACTGAGATTGTTTGTTTTTAATTTGTAAAAGCTTGACATGTCTCCTTTAAGAGAAGCATAATAGTAATGATAATCTCTTGAAAATCATAACTGTTGTTTCCTCATTTTTATCGAAGGTCAGAAGTCCAAGGGAGTTCTGCTGGGAATTTTCCTCCCTTTCCCACAAAGAGGACTTTTTTCTGAGACAGCGTAAGACGCTGTTGTGGTCTAGTGGTTGGATTGGTACTGAAAGGCCGGAGGATCCTGGGTTCAAACGAACACTGAACCACTGACTTCCAGTGTAGCATTTGGCTTCTAGTCAAAAATAAATCTGGGAGAAAGGATTAAAACCATGTCCAAGAGAAGCTAAGGGAACTGTTGTTTTTCCATTTTTCAGGAAGGGAAATGGAATATAGGCAGTAGACGCTCCTGTGGATTATTAAGTGCGCAGAGAGTGCTATCTGCTAGCTAGGACGTGCCATCAGTTTGCAGAGGTTTCATAGTGCACCTCAAACAATAGTCCCTAAAAGCTCTCAAGAAAGACAAATCTTTCAAGAATCACATCTGAATCTTTACGGGAATCTGTGTGGTGCCTCGGTTTGTGATGGAGTATGGCCAATAACACGCTCTTGAAACCAACTGTCCTTAGCATGATGGCAGGGCTGAGGAAAGAGTCTCGTCCCATTGTTAATAGTGATGTAAAGAGACAGTGCCCATCATACTGATGATAATTTTGAAGACTAGGTATAAGCAGTCTATTCACAATACTTTTGTTACAGGTTAGTTTAAAAGAAAGAGGTAGAATTTAATTGTCTCCTCTTAAAATGAGAGAGAAAATCAATGAGCCCACGTTGGTTAGCTAGAAAAAAAACCCCAGAAAATCAAAAAGATTGCATTGCCAATGAAATGAGAGAGGGTAATTGACAATAAATTCGCAAGGTTTTAAATCAGAAAACAATTCATCATTAATCAGCACATCCAGTGACCATGTTCATTAAACCTCCGCAGGCTTAAAGTCTATCAAAATATTCTGGTCAGTGCCATGATGTTGTGTTGACCCAATGCAGCTTATGATTTGGCCTCATAAAATGAGTGCTCACCAGGCAGAACTTCCTTTTTTGGCAGCACCCACTCCAGGACACACATCTAGTNAAAAGAGGTAGAATTTAATTGTCTTAAAATGAGAGAGAAAATCAGTGAGCCCACGTTGGTTAGCTAGTAAGAAAAACCCCAGAAAATCAAAAAGATTGCATTGCCAATGAAATGAGAGAGGGTAATTGACAATAAATTCGCAAGGTTTTAAATCAGAAAACAATTCATCATTAATCAGCACATCCAGTGACCATGTTCATTAAACCTCCGCAGGCTTAAAGTCTATCAAAATATTCTGGTCAGTGCCATGATGTTGTGTTGACCCAATGCAGCTTATGATTTGGCCTCATAAAATGAGTGCTCACCAGGCAGAACTTCCTTTTTTGGCAGCACCCACTCCAGGACACACATCTAGTACAGTATGGCACCGACAGGGAATAGAAGAGATAAGAACCATGGAAGCATTAATAGCCCAGTGATCCTTCCTTCCTCCCTTCTTTCCTTTCTTCCACCCATTTGTCCATCACCAGTGTGCTAGAAATGAACTATAACTGGAAGTCGAGGACTCATGTTCTGCATCTGTTGATGTACGCCAACTTTCACAGACACTTTCTGGTGGTTACACAGACAGGCTGCTGGTAGTTCTCTGCATCTTCAAGCGCGATGTATGAAAATACACTGCAGTACATTCGAGCTCTAAGAAATAATTTTGTTTCCAGTGTGTCTCGCAGGGAGGAAGAAACCACCTTATCATTCCCTTCCCGTCCGTTTCTGGTGCAGAAGGCAGATCTGATACACCCTCCACAGTTTTGCCCATGCGACTCAAGCCACTGGACCTTGCTCTGTTTTTTGGAAAACTTACATGCATAGGAGGCTCTGGAGATTCACCGATGCACAGGCCCATGACCTCAGGCATAAAGCATGTCATGTAGTCTCTATATCTTTGCTCTAGTTTTCACAGATAGGGGAAATACATTGGATGAAATTTTACTGACATGTAAGGGAGGATGCTTTGCATTTATAGTCAATGCACCTGGTTCGGAGCTGAAATTAGCCATTACTTTCTGCTGCATCAGGGCATGCCTCCAGAAGCTCATTTTTATTGGCCTCAAGGTTTAACAAGCCGTGTTCATTTCCAAAGAAGGATAGAAAGAAAAGCCCCTAAGGCAGAAGAACAAGTCCTTGATTTCCCTAGACAGTGTGGGGCATTTTACAATGCTTGCGCACCTCCACCAAAATTAACAGGGATCGGACCATGACAGGTTTCCAGATGCAATTTCTCATCCAAGCTAACCGTAACCTTTAGTCTCCAAAGGCAAATTTGACAATAGAACAGCACAATTTCTGGTGCCCACACTCAGGTCCCGTGATAGCAAAGTTCAGCGTAGCTACAGACGAACACATTCTTAGGGCTGCAAACAGTGCAAGTCGCACGTTCAAAAGCTTCAGGCTAATTTGAGAGTCTGAGTTGCATTTTCAAACAGTATGTCAGTATTGGGAATTAAGGCTAAAAAGACCTTTAATAATTCTAAAAATTGTAAAGAGTTTGAAAAGGCCTCAACCATGCTGACTTTTAATGAGTCCCAGTTTTGACAATTTTCACTCAAAAAACTGAGCCTGAAAACGAAGTCAGTCTGGAAGATCTTGATTGCAGATAACCAATGAAAGGCAGAGTGAAAAGGCACTATTCCCTCTTCTTCTGTAAAGCCATAAGATTTAAATTTCATGAAAATGTGAAATGAAAGGAAATGGAAGGGTAACACTTTTAGAAAAAACATGGAGAGTTGCGGTTGTGCTTACTCTTGTAACTCATCAAAAACCGCAACTGGATTTAGAAAGGAAGATGGAACACTTTTATGATTGATCAGTGAACAAATATGGTTCCCTTAATAATAATTAAACTATTCTTCCATTGCTTTAACTCCTCTAGGAAGCCACTCCTGGGCTTCAGTCAGAACTAGGTCTGTAGAGAGGTATCCTGCCTATGGGAGAAAGTGCTGTTTGTTTCGCTCAGCACTGAGCATTGTACAAGTACATAATTAAATACACTGAAGACTTTTTCTATTTTTCCTGAGCCCCAGTTGTTGATCATGGCCAAAGAGAGAATGCTGACCGCACTGAACAACAGTCTAACCCTGTAACGAACAGCCGTGCTGAAGACCTTTGAATTAGCCCTAAGCAAGCTGGAACACGTAGCTGACTCAAGGTTTCCCATAGTAGTAGCCAAAGGTGATTTTCCCTTTACCAAAGAGGAGGAGACAGACTTCTTAGGCCCCAGTAAGTATGCAGGGAGAGACCACAGAGGAAAGTCTGGGCTGCAGAGACACATAAGCAGAGTTGAAGAGACTGCTGCTGTCGAGGGCTGAAGAAGAGAAAAGCAGTGACTGCTGCAACTCCGAGAGGTTACCCCATTCCTTAGCAGCAGTTGCCCTCCTACCCCTGGCAAGAGCTCTTCCTTGGTAACACCGGCAGCAGCACAAAGCTGGGCTTCCTGGACCCGTACATAGGTGAATTAAGCAGCAAAGGAGGCAGCTGCCTGCACTGCCTAATGGGGAGCCACGCCAATATTAGCCCAGTCTCAGAATTGATGGTCTTATATCGCCAGGGTGCTGTTCCCAAGAGAAGAAGCCCTGCTCACAGCAAACTTGAGATGGGTGCTGCGTTGTTGCCACTGCCATACTCCCGTTTCAAAGTTAGCTCACGTAGGACCCGTGAGCCGTGGGGCGTCACAGCTGAGAAATGCCCACTAGTTTCTCAGCAACTCTTTATCTATGTGAAAGGCATATTCACTGGAAAGCAAAGGCTGCTTCTTCTCACACGGATTGCCAAGACGTTTTCTCTAAGCTCACGCTCAGGTTGTAATCTTTGGAGCTGCAGGCTTCTTTACAGGCAGATGGGTTTGTCTAGTGAACAGCAATGCCTGCAAAAAATGGGAGCAGTCCGACCGCCCTCAAAAATATATAACCTAAACATGAATATTCAGGAGAGGACAGATGAAAGGATAGCAAGTTGTTTTGAAATTTGTTGGTCATCTGAAGTTATTGACCACTATGTCTTTTCAGATAATAGCAGTCTTTCAGAATAAGTGTTGAGATCCTCACATACTCATTTAAGAAGACAACGCTATTTGTAGTCATTACAAAAAATGTATTTCCCAGGGATAACTTCCCTTTCTGTTGAATATGATGCCAACAAATTATGCTGGGGAGATTACACCAAAGTGAGTACATCATGATGTATTTGCGTCACTACTTATTACAGCAGGAATTTTATACTTTATAATAAGGTTGCCAAGCATACCAGGTATAACCTAGCATTTCAGTCAGAGCAAATGCAGTGACATGATAAAGATCTTCCAATAAAAAGCACACGGTATCCGAGGGTACCAGCCACGTTCAGCACCCTCACAGGGGTGCCAAATACCAGGGAATTGTTCATTTTAACACTTGTAGGCTGGCAGGCCTTTGTCCTTCAAAGTTATTGACAAATTCCTCACTTTAACTTCAGTCTTTACAAACTCTAGGACTGGCCAGAAATTTTGAGATGTATTTTTTATTACTCCCTTTGAAAATAGCCTTTGCTGAGCAGGCAGCTACAAGCTAAAGCCACACGCAAGACTTCACAGAGGAGGAGAATGGAAAGAACACTCAGGAGGATGGGCCCATGATGGTGCCAGTGGAAGGCAAGTTTCAGTTGTCTCTTACATCATTTGGGAATCTGATTCCCTGTTGGCTTACTTTAATGAGGATGTGAACTATCTGAACAGTGTATCATCCCGTAATGAAATAGCTAAAAACCCTTATGTCCTTTAACCATTTAAATGTTCATCCTAAAACCCCCACCACTGGCAAGTTGAGACTTTCTGGTTTTGGGGTTCAGGTGTACTGACATTGCCATAATATAATAAACAGAAATCAGCACAAAAGAGGTTACAGAATAAATGTTCACTGTGAATAAGAAAAGAGGTTTGGGAAGAAACAAAAAGGACAAAGTTGTAAACAGTAATATGATGTAGCGTTGAACCTAACACTTGCAAATCTCATTTTAACAAACATAAATGGGTATTCTCAGGGCACCAAGCCAGTTCCTGAGATATATTTTCCATAAGCAATTGTGAAGAAGACAATGGGAAAATAGCAGATAATTTAAGTTTCCATAAAAATGATGAGAACATCCTCCCCAAGTGCAAAACTGTTAGAATTCTTATGAAAGACATTTTAATCACCTTAGGATCTGTTCAAGTGCATTTAAAAGTCTTCATATTCAAGAGCTTCATCTTACCTGAGTTATTCTGTTCAGCATGCTCTGCAAGATACTTATGACTATAAACAAAAGAGTATAAATACACTCCTCAGGTGGACCTTGTTGGGGGGAAATAAGGATATTTTGAAAAACAATTCTTTCAGTAGTTCTCTTGCTATATTTAAAAAAAATAAAATAAAGTCAGTAGCTCCACTTCCTAATTAAAATATATAATTCTACAAAGCATACCTGGGTCTCAGTTCAGATTTTTTTAGTGTTATATATAATGTGCATTATATACCCATATATGCACATATACATGTATATCTACACACATATATACAGATATGTGTGTGCATACAGATGCAGAATGGAGAAAGTACACGGCTTCACAAAACTAGTTAGTTCTTATCTTCTGAATAATTAGGCCATTACAAAAAAACACAAGGATTTGTCTTTCCTTGAATTTCACAGACACAATTTTAACAAAGGTCAAATTATGAACGTATAGGTTTGGATAAGCACAATGGAGGGCCTAACTCTGAGTTTTGCCACAGATTTTAGGTTAGTGCTCTGAATCTTTTTTCTTTCTAAGCATAAACCCACCACTTTGTTCTTCTTACCTTCCTAAAAGCACTGGACATCACACAATCCATGAGATCTACAGTAGGCATTATTTGCAAAGAGTTCCACGAAGGTAGTGGCAAAAAGTGCTGCCCTTTTAAAATCTATTTTATCAAAAATGATCCTGTACAAAAAATCATTTTCCTTTTTATTCCTATTTAAGCTGTGACCACCGATTCTAGATAGACCCTGCTCCCTTGCTAAGCACCGTCCCAGTTACCTTGGGCCTTAAGGTGATGAATTACCTCTGATACTGGTCAGCATCCGCACTACTAACTGGCATATACCAGCAGCCCGATCCAAATGCTGCCGAAGTCAACGCAAAGAATCCCATTGATTTGGGTAGGATTTTGGATCGGGCTCCAAACACAGAGAGAATCACAACAGCAGTGGTGCTAAACAGGCTGCTGGCACTGAAAAGCATTTCACACAAACGTCTGCGGTGGTCTCACACACATCTAACGCGCTGCTTTATTCCTCTTTGGTAAGCTCCTTAACACAATGCGGTTTCCAACACCAGCCTGCTACGCTGCCTGCTGCAAAACCTTCGACTTCGCATGCCAAGAGAGGACAGTTTAAAAAAAGAAACGTAACGCTGTGAACAGCAGCAAAGAAAACATCAGCAGGAGGGGACGGTAACGGCTGAGAACGCCTGCGAACGGAAAAGGGAAAAAGGAAAAAGAGATTGGAGTTGTAATCCCAGGAAAGAACAAGGAGCAGCCCTGTCCCACAGATACAGAGGGAAGGAGGAGGAGGTGGTTAGTGGGAGATAATGGGGGAGGGTCATCGCATGCCCCGCTTGGCTGCTGAACGTTAGATCAAACTCTGTAGCTTACCTTTGCAAACACAAAACCAAAATACCAACCCAAACTGTCACTCGGTTGTGCTATGTGATCAATATCATCCCGATGGCAGGATTTTCCTCCACTTAGTGAAGCCGCTCCAAGCCCTGGAGTGGATTATTTTTAGGCTGGTGATGGGAAGATCAGCTGCTGCCTCCTATCGAGTTTCCAAAGTGCAGAAACTCTTCTTGTCTTTCTCATACGCTGACGGGGGCAGGAAGCTGGGAAGAGACAGGCAAGGAAAAAGCACCAATTTTTCGCCTCCCGAAGCTACAGTCCCCTGGGATTTCTTCTGCTTGCTTTTATTTTCATTTTCCCTGACTGGAGTAGTAAGATTCCAAGAGGCTGAGTTACAGCGCACAGACTATTAGCAGATGGTTATTCTGAAGTAATTGATTTAGACAAGGTAGTCTAACTTTTGGCAGGCTTGCAGAGACTCAGCTTTTGAATTCTTCTGTATTAATCTTGGATAATTTGAATCTGACAGCGTAATTTTGCACGCCTTCCATCATCTTGAGCAGAAGAGAAAAGAGAAGTCTACTGAGATATTTTACTTCACCCTGGATCCCTCCAGATTCTTCTGCTCAAAGCACAGACCAGATCCCACTTTTGGATCACACAGATCTGCTTCTTTTGAAACAGGTTTTTTTTTAAAACGTGAAATAAAACTCAACATTCATTTGATGCTCATAGCAGGAATATTGTTTTCAAAACAAGAGCCCTTATTTACTAGGGATAATATTTTTTGGCTGCAGAATACGCTGTGTACGTTTACTCAGAGAGAAAGAAGTACCGAGATACATGCAGCCAACCGGTTGGTTGGCTCGTTTTCTTGCCGTGCCATTGAACCAAGATATACCAAGGTTCAGATTTTCCATCATGAATAGTTTCACGTGAGCACAAACAGCGAAGACCCGACGCTCGGCGGTGCGTCACAGGACACAGGGTAGCGCGGGGCGGCTTTGGGCACGGCTGCTCGGTCATTAGGGAGCAGAGCTGGAGGCCCTTGGGACAGAATTTGCTTGGACGTTGCGGAATCCGGGGGTTGCACCTTGATTGCTGGAGAGCAAACAGCTTCCGATGGAGTGCGGTCAAAGAGGTTTTCACGCCACGCAAGGGATTACAGTGAGCCCTGAGCTGAGAACGGAGCTGGATGGCTGAGGCCAAACACCGGCAGGACTCACCAAAATCTCGGCAAACCCAGCTTGTGCCTTTTTCTCTGACATTTCTTACCTCATGGGATAAAATAGTGGAAACCTCAGATCAATGGAAAATTAGCACCTCCTGTTATCTCCCGTTGACGTGAAATACCAACGCAGCATTACAGCGAGCGACTGAGAACAGCCCTCAAGGGTCCCCTCAAATTTTTTACTTGCATTTACATTTTTTGCTTTTTTCCCCCTTCCTTTTCATGTCTTAATGCTCAATGCTTTAGGAAAAAAAGACAGTGGATCGAAAGCTTCTGAGTTCTGCTATATATCTATGTTTCATTAAAGAAGATAAAATGAAATCTTTAAACCATCTAATCGTTGTCTAAAATAGCACTGTCACGTCATGTTTCTGATAATATGCATCATTTCAGACAGAAATGGGTAGCATTTGTGGTCACAATTGTTTTTTTTTTTTTACCAAAGCTTGAAAACGTNAAGGGGATCTCAGGTTCCCTAAAAGTGGGGTTTGGCTCCTGGCTTCAAGGTGGGTCCGAAATCCCCGGTGGTGATTTCCACGCTGTGGTGGGCTTCCATCGGCTGGACGGGCTAAACCCAAAGGAACCCAAAGGATGGAGGAATAGAATCACAGGATCACAGAATCACAGGGTTGGNTTCACGCCACGCAAGGGATTACAGTGAGCCCTGAGCTGAGAACGGAGCTGGATGGCTGAGGCCAAACACCGGCAGGACTCACCAAAATCTCGGCAAACCCAGCTTGTGCCTTTTTCTCTGACATTTCTTACCTCATGGGATAAAATAGTGGAAACCTCAGATCAATGGAAAATTAGCACCTCCTGTTATCTCCCGTTGACGTGAAATACCAACGCAGCATTACAGCGAGCGACTGAGAACAGCCCTCAAGGGTCCCCTCAAATTTTTTACTTGCATTTACATTTTTTGCTTTTTTCCCCCTTCCTTTTCATGTCTTAATGCTCAATGCTTTAGGAAAAAAAGACAGTGGATCGAAAGCTTCTGAGTTCTGCTATATATCTATGTTTCATTAAAGAAGATAAAATGAAATCTTTAAACCATCTAATCGTTGTCTAAAATAGCACTGTCACGTCATGTTTCTGATAATATGCATCATTTCAGACAGAAATGGGTAGCATTTGTGGTCACAATTGTTTTTTTTTTTTTACCAAAGCTTGAAAACGTCTTCATCGTCATTCAGCTCTGTCATTTCCATCAAAGTGTTTAAACGGGAAGGAAAAAAGAAGGTAAAATGAACGCGGAGGGAACCATCGCGTTTCGTTTTGCCGCTTCTAAACAAAGTGCTTTCATTCCACTGCACCACAAGCTAAAATGTTTTGAAACTGCGTTTTCAAAAGGATTAAGAAAACTGAAAGGGTTTTAGATGCCAGGACACATTCTGCCCTGCTCTGAAAGGATTTTTTTTTNCGGGAGCGGAAAGAAAGGTTTTAATAAATGAGGACTCACCAATGTGAGGAAAATGACCCGGCACCGGCTGGGCCCGTGCGCCATAGCTCCCCGCTGAGCCCAATCCACTGGAGTGGTGTTGGCTGGTTTGCCTCACTCCTCGGGAAGGGCAGGGTGTCGGCGTCAGGGCAGTTTGACACAAGGTGCCGTGGTTGCGGGTGACGGCAGCGCTCTCGGCCACCCTCCATACTCCAGAGGTCTCCCGCTGCGCCTACCCTTACGGCACACCAAGACTAGCAGTCAAGTCACGGGCAATTAACGCTGGCCACCACCCCTCATTAGCCAAAGTCGGGTAACTGCGTGCCGTCGTCTCTCCCATTTCTTCGGTGAAGAGCTGAAATCACCAGCATTTCCCCGCTGTGTGCAGGTTGGTTTAGTTGATGCTTAAAGTAGCTGTTTTGGAGAAAATCTGTCTCGGGTATTTTGCTGAGCAAGCGGGGATAATTCCTTGGCGTACTGTAAACCTACGTATATCATTTATACCAGGGCTTTATGCTCATATAGCAAGATACAGCAAATGTTTGGAGTTAATTATATGTTACGGTCTATCAAGTCTTTCTTTTACTCCTAAATTTGTCACAGTGACAGAACCCCCGTAGTGCTGTGTCATACAACTCGTGCCGTCATATAAAAAGATCAGATCCACACAGCTTCAAGATTAATTTTATTTAGGCTTACAACCCTATTTAAAAGAATAAATGTTTGCTGTATTTGTTTTAATTACGCATTGATCATTTTATCTAAAAAACCCCCCAAAACTACCAAGAAAATGTTAATGAAGTAGCAAAGACTTCATTTTCTTCTTTTTTTTTTTTTTTTAATGCAATGGAAAATGCGGCCTGGTCTTCGAATAACTTCTCTGTCCCTTTTAAATATTTATTGTGATTAAGCTTGGAGGGGGGAAGCAGTAGAAGCTTAGTATTATTTGAAATATTTTCCACAGCTTTTTAAAAAGTTATTATTCCTGGTTCCTATGGGGAAAACTGTTTTGGAAAACATATACAGCAAAAGTTCAACAGAGTGACCTAAGTAGAGAAGAACTCTATATGGAGAACTACAAGAAAAAGCCAGACCTCAGAGTTCATCACTATAAAAGGTGTATAAAGCCACGGGACTTGAACAGGGATTTACAAACCTTCTGATCTTTGATGGACAACTGCGTGGAAGTGGCACAATGGTGGGCTCCGAGGCCCTAAACGCAATGCCAGAATTTCTCTGGGTAGCTCTTAATCTTGGCGGAATCTGCGTGCAAAGTTGCAGTTTAGCTGCTACACACAATATGACTTCTCACATCTCCACTTTTATTTGTTCTGTTTGATAAAGGTTGTTTTTCATTTAAAAAAAAAATAAATCAGTCACACTGGCAACCAAATACACTCTTCGTGTTTGTATTACGCTCTTCTTTTTTCTTCAGAAAGCCTGAGAGCTGTTCTTTTGATATTGGAGGGCTTTTCAGAGTTGTCAGGAACAATGTAAGAATTTCATATCCCCTAAGGGTACTTTCATCCTAAATATCATAAAGTAGACTTTTTGTACTATAATTTAAATTCTAACAAACCCATAGACCCACTTGTATTACAAATAACAATGATATTGTGGATTTTGCATATGTGTCTGTGTGTGTGGAGCTGGAAGAAAGGGTTGTCTTTGTTTTTATCTGCACTTAGAATCANGAGGGGGGGCCTCCCCAGTGCCGAGTGCACGGGGATGATCCCTTCCCTAGCCCGGCTCACCACACTATTCCTGATCCAGGCCAGGATGCTGTTGGCCTCCTTGCCCCCCTGGGCACACTGCTGGCTCATATCCAGCCCCCTGCCCACCAACACCCCCAGGGCCCTTTCTGCCGGGCAGCTCCAGCCGCTCCGCCCCGAGCCTGGAGCGCTGCCGGGGGTTGGAGTGACCCCAGGGCAGGACCCGGCACTTGCCCTTGTTGAACCTCATGCCATTGGCCTCAGCTAATGGGACTAAACTAGGAACAAGTTCATTTTCTCCCATCAAACTCAACAAGGCATCTACATTGTTTAGTCCCATTTACAAATTTTGGCTTTTAGTTACATAGCAGTCAGAGAGAAAAAGATGTTTATGTGTCTAATTGCAGTGTGACTGCCTGAAAGAGGAGTTACATACTAAACACAGAACTTGCCTCACCCACGATTAGATGGCAGGTATTTAATTGTTTATGTCTTTGCATCTCGCCTAGACTCTCTATATGGCATTTGGAGAGAAAAATACATTTTCAGATGATAATTCTTTTCATCCTAAAACAGGGACATAAGACAGTGGGAAGTCATTCCCCTCTGGATATGACCGTCTCACCCCATAGAGAAGGAGAGAGTCTACATGATTGTTACAGGTTTAAGTAACTCCCACAGGGGTAGAATTGGGGACGTGGACTCCTGCTGCTACTCGTGCTGTGCTACATTTAGAAATCAACCTAAACCACTGGAGCATTTTTGAAAATTTTACCCTATGCCTTGTTCTTTTCTTCTTTGAGGTATGGAAATAAATGTTCAGCCTGAAATATTTTTGTGTGTATATACTTTATTGTGTACAGCAAGAGTGTATGATAAAAGGGTAATAACCATGACGAGTATCTTGTGGAAGTCATTTTTACTAGAGCTGGTAGAAGCCCCACGGTCCTTCTCCCACAACCCTTACCATCTCTGATTGTGATTCCAGAAGTTGTCACGCTTGAGCGCTGCTTTTTCTATGCTGAGATAAATGTATAGCATAAGGAAAGATGAATCATCAAAACTATAAGAAATCTCTTTTACAGGAAAAGATTAAATTCATTTGCCTATAGTAACCCTGAAATCTGACATCCCCTGTATACAAAATACAGCTTTTTTAAAATTTTATTTGCTCCATATATAATACATGTTTCAAAAAGCCACTACCATAAGAGGTTGCATTCAATCCTTAAGAAGATCCATGTCTTCTTTTTCAGGCAAGATATGTAGGGCAGTTGCCTTGCTTTTCAAAAAAACATTCAACTGTAAAGGGTCCCGCATCTGCCTTTTATCTAAATCCTCACACAGCAGTCCCTGAAGTTGCATATCCCAAAGCTGGAACCTTTTTGAACAAAATCTCTGTTTAGGTTTCCAGGAACAAAAAAGAGCTTCTGTTAGAATTTACTTTAATAAAAAAAGGCAAATCCCGAATGCATTGAAAATCATTGTGGTCATGCTTTATGTTGTATTTCAGTTAATAATATATGTCATCTGGGTGTTTTAACTGCTGCGGTGTAAGTGTAGTAGCTGAGGCTTTCATATGCGCTGCCATGTTGCTTGCGTTATTAGCTACCTCTGTGTTTAGTGGGTACTAAATACCGATGTCCTGGATCTCTGATCTTTTCTTATTTTCTTGCTGATACCATCTGTGACCCTTGCTGGAAATCAGGAAATGGTAAAGTCTAAAGTCCATCTTACAGCACACAAAATTTTATTAAATTCCATGCTTATATGGATTAAAATCTCAAATAAAAGTTAATCAAAAGGATTAAGATTAATTTAAAATAACCCCTTCTTTACAGTAGGATATGTCAATGGCCCAGCAGTGGAAGGCAATGTCTTGGCAGAAGACACAAAAGCCCATGAATGAAAACAAGTAAAAACTTTCTAAATTATCCAGCAGTAAGCACACTGCAGAAACATTATGTCACAAGGAATGGTGCCCCCACAGACTCTCCCAAAACACTTTCTGAAGCTCCTTGGTAGGATATATATAAGGTACGTCTATAATACTTCATCATAAGCCTGTGACAACAGTTTGATGGCACGGTCAAAGGGTTCATGTAAGTAAAGAAAAAGTGGCATAAATTGTTACTACACAAATTGGTCCAGTTCCAAGACAGCAACAGCATAATACCATATGGTACAACATTATAGAAAATAAAACAACCTTTGGGGGTGAAAATAGCAGTTCCTGTAAAACAGTAGTAGTAAAACACCACCCTGAAGCGTGTAATGCTTCAAGGCAGACTCTTGGCAGACAACGTAAGATTTATTAATATGACTTCAGGGAGATTTACATTATATCTGCTGTAATAAAGCAAATGGTCTGAGAAATGTAAAAGGGAATTAAACAGACTTTCATCAGTGTTCTTTCTCTGTTTTATATCTCATCCCCGTAGCAGTCATGGCCTTGACAGGGAGCACTATCTCATTGTAAATGGACCAACCGATTCTTTTGTAACTTTGCATATGAAATGCTGGTGTGCTGAGGCAATCTGGCGATCGTCGAACAAGCACAACCAGCTCACTCTATACAAATTTTCAGTTTGTGAATTGGTATGTAAATTGACTCCACACGTTCCTGCCTACAGCTATTCCGATGAACTGATGTATCCCTTCTCCCAGCTATCTGAGGGGCAGGAAGACCAAGCTAGCATATGTGCGTGAGTGTGTTCTGTGTTAACTACTGTATTGCTAATCACTCCAGCTGTGCAACTCAGATCCACATCTGGTCTGTAGAGGTATCATCACCCAGCAGATGTTTCAAACTAAAGGGCGGGTTTTTATCTACGGTGAGACAGATTCTGTGAGCCAACACGCAGCAAGTAACTGCTAGAATGTGGCTGCGGGATGCCTGAGAGTAGTCGAATATAATGTGGTTTAGATTTGAAACATAAGGCAACAGCCACTAGTGATAAGAATCACATACATATGACATGTTATGTCTGAACAGATGAAATGGTATCTTCAGGAGGTCAAACTCCCATTTCCCTCTTCAGAAAATCCTAGATGGAAATATGAGTTCATGAAATCGGAATGCAGTTTGTCCAACGCACATTTCATACATTGTATTCTGTCTGATGTGCATGTGCATTCTTTTTATTTAGAGTAAAAAAAACCCACCCAAACTCACTTTATCTGTCGCTATGGCAATATTATGTTGGTGGAAAAAGTAGCTAATGATATTCTGATTTGTGTTGTTCCACAGAACAGAGAAACTGTGAGAGAAATTCAGGGGAAGAGAAAGAAGAGATGCTTTTGAGGATGTCTCCAGGAACACTTGTGTCTTTGAGGAAAAATACAGATGTGCATCCTTCTTACCGTCATTGAGCAGGCCCTCTTGTAGGACAAGGTGGCTTCACTTGAACTGGGTATTTGGTTAAAGTAACTCAAAAGGTTAAATCTGAGGAAAAAAGAGAGAGGAATCTGGTCACTTTCAGGGACGATGAAGATGAGCAGGTCCATTGTGAACAGCCGTGTTCCAAAGTTTCTCAGATCGGTATGCTGCCCGATCCTTACCGCTCAGCCCACGTTTAATTAAGCTGGTTCAATACCAGTTGCCAGGAAATTCATGACTAGCAGAGCTGGTTGGAATTTTGATTTCAGAAGCTTTTGTTTTACTCATTAAAAAAAAAACAACAACCAAAACCCAAAGTATTTTTGTAATGTTTCTACTTTTTACTTATGAAAAAAAGAGTTTGGCTTTTTTTTTTTCTTTCTATCTTATTCTCCTTTTATTTCCTCCCTCTTTTTAGTAGCAAAACACAGAGGAAGAAGTTGAAAAACCTTTTTTCTGACGTTTTGAGAGTCTTTAGTATCTCGTATTTGTTGAGATGAAAATTATGATAAAATTGTGAAAAGTCTTATGCATGAAAAAATTATCTTTCTAATTCCTGTGACGTTTGTTTCAGCATTTCCAAAAATGCAGGATGCTAACTTCAGGCCTCATAATTTGAAAATCCTAATTTACCTTCTTGAGACCTACTGCTAAGACTGTTGAGTACATTCCCACCGAAGCTGGGAGGAGATGCAGATTCCTGACACCCCTGAGAATCACATTTTCTGAGGAAACTTCCAGAGCTGAAAAAGAGAGATATAGATTAATTGAAGTAAAAGAAGATGGGGAATATATTGGATGATGCAGTTACTTAATTTACTAAAACATTTCATTATGTCTGGGGGAACTCAATAAAATGGGATCTTGATAAGTAAAACAAACTGAAATACTATTTTAAAACAGGTAATATTCCCACTACATTTACCACAGTTTCTGGACACACTTTGAAGAGCAGAAAACAAGATTCTTGTTCAGAAAGCTTTCTCTCCTGCAAATACGCATTTCAGCTTTCACCACAAAAATTTAGAAAGCTTGTAACAATGGCCGAATAGCTCCCTTATCAACATTCTGTGCTGCATTATCAGGTATCACCAACAAAAGTGTCCAATACAGCATCCACCGTGTTATGTAGATATCTACAGCATTCTGTCGTCCTTTTGAAGCAGTGTATCGAGGTTGCTGGAGTTTCAGAAGCTAAAACATTATGTCCATTGAAAAAGTAAAATACAAAAGCATTAACAGTCTCAAATTTATAAAATTTATCTCGCACAGACAGAAGCTGATGAAGGCTTCCAAGGAAAGTGAGCTTGCCTACCTGTAACTGTTAATGATCCTGCTATCATTCTAAAACCACCTCCTTTTCGTACATACTGTGAAGCACTCGACACTGGTACTGACGCAAATTGTACCAGTATTCAGGCATCTTCCACCGACATCTGGAGCTGTGGAAGAAGGGAGAGCGACACAAGGGATAGTTCCTCCTCCCTAGCACCAGTGCGTGCTGTCAGACCAAAGGGTGTCACTCCCTCTGAGCTCGGAGAGACATCAACGAAGACAACAAGTTCTTGGCTTGAGCTAATAGAGTAACTGATTAGGGGAAAAGGGAACAAAGACAGGAGGAAAATTACCCGGCAATGATATTTGCATGGGCAATTTAACCTGAAGACAAAAATGGTAGATGGAACAGTTGGTGGTTCGTGGTCAGCTTGGCTGTCGTCAGCACCAGGAGGAACTCCGGCTCCAGAACAGCACCTCCTTGCACCTCTCTCTGCACTTTCTGCCTGAGCATAACTCATCCAGCCTAAGAAAAATACTTACTTTCACATCAAAGATATATTTTCAGGTAGTTTTCACTTAGTGACAGCTAAAGGAGATGTGTTGCATTTCAAATACCGTAAGAGATTTAATTGGACAAGCTCTTGCAAGTGCTGTGCTGTCAACAGTCACTAATGTTTTCCAGGAGTCCTTCCCTTAGAGACAAAGTTCAGAAGTGATGTCTGATTTGCCTTAGACTTCCCAGGAAAGCTCAGTCCTGTGCTTGAACAGAGATCTTTGTTTCAGATCACTTACAACAAGCTATTGTGAACCCCCTAAATTGTTTTGATACATGGTATACAACGCCTGACATATAATACGTGCGAGTTGTAGCCCAAACAGTTGTAAGCAGACCACAGTGTAGGCCTGAAGGGTAGAATATTTTAAAAGTCTGTCTGGACTAGGCTTGGACTGTGGTTTGGAATATGATTTGAGGTTATGTCCTAGCACAGACTGAGGTTTTAGTCCCATATGACCAAAAATTCCTGAATGGTTTTCAGAGATTGTATTGAAAAATGACAAAAAACTTGCAATGGAAAGGTTAAGAAAACTGTATTGTAAGACTGGAGATAGTAAGATGGCTAGGTAATGTCTGCCTGTATAAAGTAGAGCTTTCTGTGCCCAACGTCTTTCTGATTCATGGCAAACAGAAAGTCCAGAGCATATGAGTCACCTAGGGTCACTTTAGTCACTCCTTGTCCATACTGGTCACCTCCCCTACCTGTTTTCCCTTGGCAGGAACCTGAGGGAACCAGTCATGACTACAAGTCAGGGTAAAATCAATCAAAATTTGCATAACTTTAGGTGTTTGTTGTTTTTTTTTTTTAATAGTTTGTTTTGTATTCCAGATATTTTGAATGTTCTATGCCTTCATTAGCAAAATAAAATAATTCTTTACTCCACAGTCAGCATAGTACTACTTTTGGGGAGGGTTAACGAAAAATCAAAATTTATCACAAATATTCTATGGCTGCATGTCCCTACAAATACATATTCAATGACTTGCCTTTCCAGCAACAACTACTAATGAACTGTGGCTCCCGCGCTTGTATGAGTAGCTCAAAATGACTGTTCACTAACTCATTAGTTAAGAGTGTGAGAACCATCTTCCAAAAATTTCCCTTGTAGTGAAACAGGAAGACTGTACGTGCAGACCTGAGCTCTGTAATACTCTCAGCAGCTGCGATGAGGCAAGTGACCCTACGGAAATGTGACACGCAGCATCTCTGGGTCTGAGAAGACAGTTAGCTAAACACGGGGACACGAAAGCAACAAGAACTTTCTGACTCTACGGGCCACTGCGCGAGCAATGGGAAGCGGAAAGTAGATTTCCTCATAGCGAGGATTACAAAGGTAGCGTCGGGAGACCCTGATCTCTGCCTGATCTTTTGTACAGTTTTCTACGATTCACATGCTCACAGGGAAATCATTAAGGGGACTATTTATCTGACCCCGCATGATTATGTTCAGGCTGCGCATGTATTTTCTATCCAGGGCTTGCTCCGTGGGTCATCAGCCAGCAATGAGACTGGAAATAGGAACCGGTCCAATCAACAACACTTTACTGTACTTGTTTCCCATCCAACTTGAGGCCTAGACAGAGGGAGGGTGTTTACATTAAAAGGAAGACGAGCAAGATGCGCGCGCAAGAAATTCATTTCGCTTAAAGGGAAACTGCCATCTGCTCTGTACCTGTAAGTCTTACTCTGTAAGGAACAGGAATTCCAGTTCAACACCACTGTAAAAGAATTTAAAAATACAGTAATTAGAAACTGCAAGCGGTAATAGCATAACGGCATCTGCAGGAGCTATTTTTTGTGCAATAATAGGTAACTGCCTGGAAATCTGTCTACAGTAAAAATAGTTGGTGATTTTACTGAGTTCTCCACAGACGCATTTCAACATCACTTTTGGAGTAAGAAGGGAAATTTAAGCAGAGTTCCTATTGCACCTCTGACGATGTTTTTCTCGGTTGATTATTACTTGCTTCTGCACCGCAGGGTGTTAACACTGCTATAATAATGTCACTAAATGGCACTGCTCCCAACAGCTGCCAAAATGGCATGTGAAAACTACTCTGGGTTGCTAATTCTGATTTATGTGGGGTTACACCAGGCTATGTTACAGGAGCAATTTCAGAAGAGAGATGAGCTGTATGAATCTATAATTAAATCTGCTACTTTAGCTAGAGGAAGGTATAAATTGCTTTCGTCTAGATATAAATAAAGCAAGCTCTGTTCTGATTAGGCCACAATTTCAAATTGTGGATTTCTCTTCTACTGAGAAGCAACATGCAAAGCTGTGCACTTAGCAGACCAAAACCATTAGCAGCAGACGGGCATGCTCAGTGTCAGGCAAAAACATTCCTGTGCTTCGAGTGAAAGAATTTGTTAATGTGTAAAATAAACATGCATTTTATAAATAGTTTTGACATATATTGTGGGCAAACAGCGGGAGCAGACTGAGGATGTTTATGGACTCAGGCAGATAAACTGTTTAATGACCCAGTGTGCAGAGAAAGGGAGTGAGCTGGCTGCTAAAGTTGTAGAGATTTGTAACAAAAAAAAATAAATTAAGAGTGTTATGAACACAAGATGAATGGAAACATATGTATGTGAAAGCACCAGATGAGACAGCAGGACAAGGGGTAAAAGAATAGCCTGTACTGATAACCAGGAACACCATTCCCTTGACACCGTTGCCAGAACATTGATCTCAGCAGTAAAATTGAGTAATGCGATGTTTAGGTCAAGACCAAAAGGCCTGCACTGAAGTCCACAAGACCACAGGACACAACAGGATGATGGCAACAAGGCTGCAACATATGACACACAGCATTTCTTTTGCCATTGACCTGTTGGAAAAACAGACATACATTTCAAATAAACAAGAAAAAACGAGCAAAACCAGCAACTTTGCCTAAGATTTATGGAGGCCGAAGTAAGGAAGAGCACAAAACAAAGGACTGCCCTGTAACAACCACTGATTCCTAAAGGGTATCAAAGATCTGTCAAAACACAAATCCATTGTTGTCAATCAAGAACTCCGGAGAAATGATGAACGCGTGACAGACAGTGTCCTTTGCTATCTGTGTTGCACACAAGCGATCCTTGCCAGAAAGGCACACGTGTAGGTGCTTGTAACTGTGATGTGGGACTGAGTGAGCGAAATACTTGAGAGAATGTTAGTGCATAACATCAACTTACACAGAAATTTTGTAAATGGATAAAAAGTTCTCATTCTCTAAGATCTAGCACTAGGTTGCATTTGATGAACTTTTTTTTTTTTTTTTTTACTTATATTCACATTTCCATTGACTCCTTCCCCTCTTTTAATTCCTCTCTATTGTCATTTTTCTCTGACGCTTGTGTATGACAGTAGATTTGGGGGTTTCTTCTCTCTCGCTTTTCTTCAGTAGATTGTCTTCCTTGCAAATCATAATTTTAATAAAGTAAAAAGAAAGGGAGATGGAAGGGAATTACAGAAATCGTTCAGGTCACCCAATGGTACCTAGAACAAATTCTAACACCGTGCCAGTGTCAGCTGCCAACGAGGGAGATGGCACATCCTCTCTAAGCAACGCAGGGGTAATTGCCCTTCTGATTACCATTTCTAATAGCTGACCTGAATATCCTGTGATGGAACTCAAGCTTGTAACTTCTTGTCCTAAGTACACTGACATGACAAAGATTTCTTCTTGCAGCAGTCTTGTGCGAGGGTTACTATCATGTCCTCTTTCAGTTTGTCCTTCTTTTGATTAAAGGGCTCCATTTCCCTCAACATTTCTTCACGCTTTCAGCCTAAGAAGGAAAACCAGGCAGGAATTTTGGTCCTTTGCTTTACTAGCTGGCAACAACTATCTCATATCTTTGGGGCGCAGCTACTCTCCCACTTCCCTCCAATTCTCTGGAGGAAAGATGTAATAACAATAGGCTAGAAAAAAATCACCTGGTCATGAGTGTGATAGAGGGTTAGTCCAAAAAAAATCACAAAATGCCAAACCGTGAAATTTCCTGACACGTAACAGGAGATACATCTTGGAATCAAAAGAGTGAAAAGCCATGAACTACAGGAAGAAAATATCATTCATGTACTAAGTCCCTTAAGAAGGAGGGAACTTTTGAGGAAGGTTTTAGGGAGGATCAGGGAAGAAAATCTAAAAAAAACCCAAGCAATCAAGGTGACAAGGGTCTTTGCAAGTCTGAACTAGGGGAAAACTTCTTTCTGCTTGCACATCTATCTAAAAGCTTAACCTTGTCCATGTAATCAGGACACACTGACGTGGCATTGGAAAAAGTTGACTATGGTGGGATAACTAGCACCGCTATAACTCATTTTCCAGATGGGGAGAGCTGCTGATGTACCCTGTCTGCGGGCAATCCAAAGTTTAGGTGCCTTCAACGGTTCTCTAAAGGCACCTCCTGAGGGATACTTCAACAATGTACTTTGGCTACACAAAGAACCTGAGGTATTCAGGCTTACGGATTATTGCCTCATTTTGACACCTGGATTTAGGTAGGATGAATCCAAGTCAAAAATGATGTATAAGTGTAAACGTCTGAAACATTTGACTTGATTTACAAAGTTGTTTGGATTCTTTTACGGTAAAAATTAAATATAAATCAGTGTTGTTATTACAAGAATTAGCAATTATTTTATAGCCAGACAGGTAATGTCAACACCATTTGTCAAATAATATAATAGTCTTGGTAATAATAATAATAAAGACTTCACTTCAGCAGTTTGAAATGACTCTTAAATATACATATTTCAGTTCTCTCTGATTTCTTCTGTGTATATGAGGTTGCCAAAAGGGAACACAATCCTGTCAGCAGGCATTGAATTAAACACGGTGCATTTTAGTACGCTGCAGTGCTAAACCAGGAAGCAGTTTGCTTCATTTAATTTCTGCAAAATCCAAGTAATACACCAGGTCAAATGCAAGCTCCAAGTAATCATATTCCTTCCTGTCTGCTTTTACAAAATCTCAGACCCTTGAACATATCCTTGGCCTTTTTTATAAACATGCATTAACCTTTATTCACCTAACTCTCCTGTATGGACAGATTATATTAGCCCAACACTTGCATGAAGCTTCCAGTAGCAGGAACAGGTAATTTGCTAAACATTTCCAGGCCCACTCCTTATTTTCTCTACGCTGGTTTGACTCTGGCATAACTCCACAGGTTTCACTGGAGCTATCCATGGCTCAGGGCCAGGAAGGGAGATACGGATCTCTGAACTTTCCTCTTGCTGTAGAGAGGCCTAGAAAGAGTTACTCCCAGTTCACCCAGATGTAGCATATCCCGGAGGTTTCCACTACATGCTTCCGATGAGCCTTTTCTTATCTGTTTCTGTAGTATTCATTAAATTAGGTATGTCTAAAAAAAGACAAGACCCTTCAGCTAGACCCACCTGTTACTTATGGAGCCCTGCTAACGAAACCCAAATTAGACTCCACGCACACAAAATTGAATCCTGGCCCCAGTTAGGTCAGCAGCAGTTTTACCATTGTTTTTAAGGCATTTGGCTTTGACCAACACACTGGAAGGCTCAGCTCACGAAGCTTCAACGTGAGCTTCAGAGAATCACCGTTCCACACTTTTCCTGTCTTAAACCCATGGAGAGTTCTTCAACTAGTGTGAACGTCAGAAAGGGCAAAGCCGGTCTCAATACTGGCAATTCGGAAGACAAAAGGGCAGGGTAGATCTCATCACTGGCAATTCAGAGGGTGTTAGTTTGAAAGGCCCAGCTGTTTGACGCCCCCTCATTACTAATGAGGTTCTTTGTTCAGCCATGCCTGATACACGTTAATAAGTGCCACATTGCATAACAAAAGATTTTCCTAATTAATAGCTTAAATTCCAAGATGCACTCCCTATTGGTAGATTATAACCTTTGAACAGTGATCGCAGTAACACCTCAGCTCAGACCTACTGGATGCCTTCAGTTTTCTTCATTTGCTCTTACACATAGACTTGAATGAATGGACGTCCTTCTTGAGAGAAACCACAATGTGGTGCTTAACAGCAACTGAACAGTGGCCAGAAAGGAAATGCACAGATTTTACTATCCCTGATGGAATCATATGGCATGGAACACGTTTTAAAAATAGATTTATTCCCATTAATTTTACTGGTATACCAGTATTTCCTTGAAACGAGCCAGTTTGGCCCTACTTGTTCAGGGAGGGTTGGGCATGACGGGACGAGGGGCAGGCAGGAGGCACAGCCACGAGACCTTGACCACGTTCCGGCATGTGGGAATGTGTGCTGCACTTGCTAGCGGCAATGGCAGAGCTGAAACCCTTTCCCCCGTGCTGGGAAACCTGTGCCTGCAGGCTGCTCCATGGTTACGTAAAACAGGGCGCATGTTCCGAAGAAGCGGAAAGCAGTCTATTCTTTGTTTTGTTCTCCTCTGTTCTATTATTAGAATAGCAAATGTTCTTATCTCAGTGAGCGCTGTTACCCACACAGTCCCTTCAGCAGCAAAACGTCAGCACAAATATGGAAGAAACGAGTCAGAATGTATTTCGGTGAGTAATACACGCACAAACTAGCTCAGAGCTGAGTTTCACCCTTGGATACTGAGGCAGCTGGCTGACAAAACCTCAGAACCAGGTAAAGTTATTGAGACTAGAAAGCACAAAATGCCCTCTGTGTTAAAAATGGGGAGAAAAGAAGAGCCTGAGAACCATCCACTCTGTCTGCTTTAGCAACTACTGTGACACACTAACAGTTTACATGCTTTGAGATGCTGTTCAGAAGTGCACTCCTGATCTGAACTAAAATTTTGATACAGATGCATTTGGACCATTAACTGAATGCTTGATCCTGTGGAAAAAAAAATGCTGGAATAAATAATCAAGCACTTAAAAAGAAATCAAAGCACTTATTAGCAGTCCTGCACCTGGGTCAGGGCAATCCCCAGCATCAATACAGGCTGGGGGGCGAAGGGACTGAGAGCAGCACTGCCGACAAGGACTTGGGGGTACTGGTGAAAAGCTGGACATGAGCTGAAAATGCACATTCGCAGCCCAAAAAAGCCAACCATATCCTGGGCTGCATCAAAAGAAGCGTGGCCAGCAGGGCGAGGGAGGTGATTCTCCCCTTCTGCTCCCCTCTGGTGAGACACCACCTGCAGTACTGCATCCGGATCTGGAGCCCTCAGCACAAGAAGGACATGGACCTGTTGGAGAAGGTCCAGAGGAGGGTCACAAAAATGATCCAAGGGCTGGTGCACCTCTCCTATGAAGACAGGCTGAGAGAGCTGGGGTACTTCAGCCTGGAAAAGGGAAGGCTCCGGGGAGACCTTACTGCAGCCTTTCAATACTTAAAGGGGCTTATAAGAAGGATCGTGGCAGACTTTTTAGCAGCGTCTGTAGTGACAGAACGAGGGGTAATGGTTTTAAACCAAAAGAGGGTAGATTTAGACTGGATATAAGGAAGAAATGTTTCACCATGAGGGTGGTGAAACACTGCAACAGGTTGCCCAGAGAGGTGGTGGATGCCCCATCCCTGGACACACTCAAGGTCAGGTTGGACGAGGCTCTGAGCAACCTGATCTAGTTGGAGATGTCCCTGCACATGGCAGGGGGAGGGGGGCACAGATGACTGTTCAAGGTCCCTTCCAACCCAAACTATTCTATGAATAGCGGTCAAAAATAACTTACCTAGAACAAGCCAAGTCAGTATAATTCCAGTCTACAAAACCAGGCCTGTGGCTAGAGGAAGATGGAGTAGATACCACGTATCTTAAGCTTAGTAAAACTCTTGAAAATATCTCATGTGGCTTTCATGTAAATAAACTAGGGGAAAGCCATTTACGTGAAAATATTTTAAGCTGGGGACAGATCTGGTTGCTGTAGGAATAAATGCAAGATTCTGCATTTGGGCAGCTGTAGTCAGAGGCAAAGACAGAGGCTGGAAGTATCCGGCAATGCAACAGCTCTCGCAGAAACAAATCTTAGGTCATAGTGAACCACTGTCTGAATTATGTCAATATTGTGCAAGAAAATTACACACAGATGTATAAATGAGAGTACAACCTTCAGGGTATGTGAAGTAGTAATCCTTCTGCTTCACTCGCTTGCAATATTCTGCTTAATTCTGAGGACTACATTATAAGCAGTCCACAGGAGAATAATGGTGATGATCAGAAGTTTGGAAGATACGAACTAGGAGAAAGACTGAACTAACATGTATGATCCTGAAAAGGAAACGTCTAAGAGTTGAGATGGTGCCTGTTTTCAAATATGCATATGCCTGCTGAAGAAAGATAGGAAATAATCTATTATGTAAATCTGTTTCAGATAAGACAGGAATTAACGGCCTTGAGCACTTCCAGGGGCGGAAGCGATACTGATATTCTTTAGGACTGGGTTAAATAAATGCCTATGAAGAAGGACAAAGGTATTTAAGGTACTTGCTTGAGGACCATTTCAGCCCTGTGAGTGAAAGATTTGCTTTTGATATGAAGAGGAAACAAAAAAATTAAACAGGTTTTAATTATGCACAGACCTGCAAAAAAATTCCTCCTAGATGAACCCCATCTAGATCTATCATGTATGCTAAATCTTCTAATGTCATTTCTCTTTTCCGTAAATGAAAGCTGAATCCAAACTCAGGTCCCTGCTTGTGTTATTCCTGGACTATGAGAAAGTACTGAACTGATTTATGTAGCAGAAATATTATTATTGATAAATAATCCAATTTTCACAATGTGATGAAGCAAAATACATATTTTTAACCCATCAAGTAGGTATTTTGAATATTGTAATAACAATTATCTAAGAAACTCTGAAAGAGATTTAATACGGCATATGATTTCTCATTTTTCAGTTAAAGCCTTGTATATTTCCTTCGTAACACAATACACTATACAGGTAATACCTCTGGCTATTTTAAAGGAATTTCTCAGAGAACGGCATAAAGTCATATGATTTAACATGAGCCTGTAAAACTGACCTCAAACAGACTTATATTTTTCTTCTCAACAAAAACAACCTCTGTTTCAGCAGAAGCGTACCCGGTAGCTGTTGTGCTTGTTCAGAAATTTTTGAGGGGATTTGATCTTCCTTTTTCTTATGTCTGTGTCTAAAAGAGTTGACAGGCAGGATCTAGCAAACTAGTTGTGCCAGGCTACAGTTAGTACCAACAGCACTTTCCTTTAGATCCTCTTGGAGATTCCTGCCTCTCCGGCAGAGTTGGCGGCTCTCAGCAAGACCACTAGACTTTGCACTGAGGTTGTTACCAAAGGCAGGCCTGCGCTTTGTTTCTAAAATAAGTATTTCTTACTGACTTCCTTACTGTGTGAGAAAATAGCTAATTACTGGCCTTCTTACTATATAGAAATAGTTATTCACTGAGATGATGTTACAGATAGTGATAATGAGGAGACAACCAGAAGTAGTTAATCACCAAGGATGGAAGAACAAGTAGTTAATCACCCCAAGGTTCTTCTATATGCCAAATACATGCTCCTATACCAATTAAAAGAGAGTTATGGCTACTTCGAAGAACCTCCTCAAGAAGCTGGCAAACTTACAGCACACTTTTACTGGCCTGAGATGACTCGGTACCTTAAAAGGATAATGTGAGGAAGGGTCTCCTGACCCAAACCACCACCGAGACACTCACGCCTGCGCAGAAGTGTTTTGCCAACACAGCAAAGTTTGATACGCACGGGTAAAAAGGACTATTCGGTCATCCTGATGAATATGTAGGCCCAGGTGGAGTTATGTATTAGGTAGGTGGAATAATGAGAATGTTTTGTGTATAAATAATGGGTGAATACCTGGGTAAGGTGTGCTAGATTTGTGGGGTTTCCCCCTAGCACCTGATGTCGAATAAAGCAGTATCTCCTCTCTAAACTACTTTTGGTTTCGAGGGCTTTCATTTCAGGTAACAAGGTCCACCTTGTTCAGGCACATGTTTTCTTGAACTCGGTCTGTTGTGGGCACAGCAACCTCTGACAGAAGCGTAGTGCAGGTGACAAAGGCTTGAAACTCTAGAATTAAAAAAAAATATTTCAAAATTAGGTGCATGGGAAGCCGCCTGCACGAAATACGGTACTCAGCAGCTTACAGCTACTGGTTTCGATCTCATATTAAAAAAAGCGGCATGGAAGGTGCTGCCTTGATGGGTAGAGCAGAGGAGAAAGCTGTCTGTCTCTGCCGGGTTTCTTTGAGCACGCGCCCACTTCAGAAAGCAAAACCAAACCCCCCGTTAGCGATTATCCTTTCTAAATGCCGGCCCACAGCTGCACACACCTGGGAGCGCTCCCCTGGGCAGTGGCAGATGGGGACCCCGAACAGCCTGTGCCGTGTCCCCTCACAGACTGACACCCCGAGTCCCCAGGAGGGACTTCACGCTGCCTATGCCACGATGCCTCTACTTTCCATTTCCCGAATTGTATTAAACACCAAATCCCTATGCAGCCTCCTACCGGCAGTATTTTACTTCAATGTATCCATCCGGTTTCTGTAGGTAAATCCGTATAACTGTACATCGGGTGTTGCTATGCTTTAATAGCCTCTTCGGAGGGGTGAAGGCGGGAAGGGTCCCCCCCTCAGGCCTCCGGCGGGCCGACCCTGCCCCCTGCCGGCACTCCTCGGGCGGGAGGCCGCCGCGCAGCAGAAGCCACGGTAGTTTTAAGGATTTAGGCTGGTGGCTGAGGAAAAAAAAAAAACCCCAAACCTGGATCACCGAGACTCCGGTGCAGCTCTCCGGCCGCAGGCCCAGCCCCGCGCGGGCGCCGATACTGCCGGCAGGAAACGCGGCCCAACCTTTCACTAATTGGGTTTTATTTTACCTACATAAAGTATTGAGCAGCGCTACCCGGCCCTATTCCTACCGCAGGGCGCTAGGAACCCTCCATCCCACCTCGGAAGCCTTTCCCAGAGACCACACAA
>VXBO01009377.1:108010-125497 GCA_013400135.1 Rhinoptilus africanus
TTCAAGTTGTTGGGTTGTTCGTGGTTGGGAGCGAGCAGTTGAGGATGTCCGCCCGGAGGCGTTGATGGTGCTACTTTATGAAGGTGGCTGCGTTAAATGGTGTAGGTGTAGGCCAGGGTGTAGGTAGTCTGCCGTGGATCGGCGAGTCCCAAGACGACTTTGGTTGGTGGTCGTCTGGGCCCACCAGAGCTGGGCTGGTTGGGGTTGCAGCTGAGCTTGGGTATCCCCAAAGACCCCAGATCCCTCTGGAGACCCCAGAGCTTTTCCAGGCACCAGTTCCAGTGATTGATAACCCCCATGACTGGAAACTTGTTCTGCGATACCTCATCAGTGCCTTTGTTCTTGCCATCTGTGTCATCTTATACACTCGTCCAGGAAAAGTTTCTCTGTTTTTCTCTCTACCTGCCCACCAGGTACTCGAAGACGGCAATACAGTCACCCCCTTGCCTCCTCTTGGTAGGACTGAATCAAGACGGCGCGCTCAGCCTCTCCCGGCATGCGTGGGCTCCCAGCCCCAGTCGCCGTGCTGGTGTCCTGCTGGGCTTCCTCCAGTTTTTCTTCCTTGTAGTGGGGAGCCCGCAGCTGGGCACAGCCCGTCAGAGGCAGTCTCCTGAATGTTAAGTGGAAGGAAATAATCGTGTGTGCCCATGTGACGCAGAACAGAAGCTCAGTTTGTGTCAAAGTGTGCAAAACTTTGGTAGCAATACTTAGACCTAGATAGAAACGAGTATGTTTTTAGTGTTAAGAATATGAGCATTACAGATTTATTTTTTCTGCCAGAACAACACTGGTAACTTTCTGCACAGATGCTGATAAACTTAATTAAAACCAGTGTACAGCTAGGATGGACTTGGTCTGTAGCATACCTAGGTGCAGGTTTCAGATGCAAACCTGTTGCATTATGCTCAGATCAGGGACTTGATGTACTCAAGCAGAAATGTAGCCCAGCTAGGTTCGGAGCTGGACGGACGTAAGTACTAGCCTTCTGTATCTCATCGCTGCTGTACCATTGTCTGTTCTGGAAAATCTTTTTTACTGTATCTCAAAAGCAGAGGAAGCATCGCTGACTTGGTTTTATTTTTAATAAAGAAGCAGCCAAAACCAGTTCTGACCTAGATTAGTGATAATTACTTAATGCATGTGAATCCGTAGTGCTTGATGACCTGTGGTGGATATGGTGGCTGTTGCAGCTCTATTTGGCATCTGAATTTGCCCAACAGGAAGCCCGTTGGGGTTGTGTAGCTTAACTTTGACACGTAACAGGTGCTTTAGAAGGAAGTACGCTGGGTTTTCTAGTCACCTTTGAAACAGCTGCGCTGACAGGCTACATGTTACACAATAAAACTCTGTTGGTTGAGTGGGGAGCGTGTGTTTCAGCTAACTAGTCTGAGCGGTTTATGGAAAATACCTCTTCTGCATTTATGCACATGGGTGTGACTTGACATTGCTGTCTCTGTCGTACATATTTTTATTCTGATGATCTCATGATGTCTTTGGATGAAAAAACTTAACTAAAGCACCATTTGCTACCTGTGAGAATGCCAGTGTTGCTGAGAGAAGGGTTATTTTTCATAGTTTTTGTTTTTATATCTCACATGCTTCTTTGTCACAGTGATTGCAGCAGTGGCTTTACAGTGCTCATCCAGTGTTTATCATCACATAATATTCAGACTTAGCCCTTCCTTTTGTAAATGTTTGTTATCCCCGAACAATCGCAATCTTGCTTTACCAGTATTGAAGGTTTTCTGTGCCAAAAACGTATGTGATTGTAACTTGAACAGTTCTTCCTCTGGGATTATATGGAGCCTAATTAACACATTTTAAAACACTTGCAGAATAAGCTAATCTTCTAACTGTGTGGCAGTTTTACTTTTGTCAGCCTTGTTTCTGCACTCTGAAATGATTTTGAATGCCTCATTCAACCCTTTCACAATTCATTGATCTGTTAGCATGCCTAACAAATTGTGGCGTGCTGATGCTGGATTTTTCTGGGAACACTTCTGAATTTTACATTGCTTAAGCTTCCTACATGGAAGGCAGATCAGCCACCCTACAGTACTAAATTGAAATGCAGCCCAGGATTGAGATTTTACAATCTAGTGAATGTGTGTGTTTTACCCCTATTGTTAAAAGTTGCTTGTTGGACTGGTGGGGAAAGTTTTACTAATGCAAATGTAAGAACTAGTTCATTTCATTGAAAGGTGTAGTACCTACATCAGCCAGGGTGTTGTTCAGGTTAGATTATGGCAGGCAAGTCAACAATGCTAGGATTTATTCATTACAATCCTTTATATTAATTTCTGTCACTGTCTGCCAACAGTGTATGGGTTTCTACAGACCACGATGAAATTGAGAAGGTTGCAAAGCAGTTTGGTGCTCAAGTTCATCGCAGAAGCCCTGAAGTTTCTCAAGACTCCTCAACTTCTCTAGAAGCTATTAGAGAGTTTCTTAATCATCATCATGGTAAATCAGTAGTGAAGTATGCTGAGCTTTTATGTTATAGCCCCAGAGGGATGATGTACTTATTATCTAGAAAAATAAGTAAAGCCTTTAATTAGTAAAGACTAGAAAGATTCTCCTTTTCTTTCGTGGCATCCACTCATACCAGACTTTGTGGTTGTGTCTATTAAAAATATTAATTGTTTCATAAATGTTTGTTTGTTTTTCTTTAGAGGTTGATATTGTAGGAAATATTCAAGCAACATCTCCCTGTTTACATCCCAGCGATCTTATAAAAGTGGCAGATCTGATCCAGAAGGAGGGGTTTGATTCGGTCTTCTCTGTTGTGAGACGCCATCAATTTAGATGGAGCGAGGTGAAAAAAGGAGGTAATACTTGGCTGTTTCTGGTTACGGTTATACTTAATCAAATTTTTTTTCAAATGGTTTATTTTCATACCCATGGTATTTACATTAGGAAGTGATATCAGAGGCAGGGGCTGAGTTCCTGAGGAGGTGTGAGATGGCTTAGAAATTCCTTTTAAGTAGTGATGTTTTGATATTACTGATATTACATTGCTCGGCCTTTTGTAATTGTTTTGTGAAAGTGGTAAGGTATTGAAAATTAAAATGTTATTAACTTGTCTAGGCTCAAAATATAGCTCCCAAAAGCTTCACATGTTAACTTCTGCTTGGTGGGTATTCTTGTGCATGTAGACATGACACTGAGGTCCCGTCTGAACTGGTAAGGTGTTTGTTTTCGCTATGCAATAGCTAACAAATGACAGATAATGTGAGGTAAAGTCTTAGAGAAGATGGGATGGCAACCTCTTAGCCTGAAGACTTAGCTTTTGTTTCAGCCTGCTAATTCGGCTTATGTCAGATTGCAAGCTGTCTTTGAGTCATGAGGGCTGAACTCATGGTAATGAGCTCATACAGAAGAATATGACTGTTTCTTGCCAAGAAAATATGCCTCTCGGCTACAGTTACCAAGATGACTAAAGTCTGAAGTCTTTACTGACAAATAAAGATTGTATCTTGTTGTAGCACCTTTTGTCCTTGTACAAAGAACTGTTTCACACATTATCTGTGTTAGTTTTGTTTCTGTGATTAAGGCAGAAATGTTTGTTGGTTCTTCTCGAAATGTTTAGTGCAGATACTGCCACATTTAAAAAATGAATGTGTTGCTCAGACATTACAATTATTCTGCTGAGATGAAAAAAATATTCATCTGAAACATTTTATGTGAATTTACAAAGCATCTTGCTGTAAAAGAGCATGTGAAATAAATGAAGCTTGATAATAGAGATAAGTTGGAATAAAAGTTAGGCCTTTGTTTAGAATAAATAGATAACTTGAACATTCTCATTTTTCCTCATAAGAGAAGAAATAATGTGACACAGTTTGTTTGTATAAGAGGAGGATTGAAATTGTGGACGTCAGTTTTGGGTTCTGTGGATTGCACTTTAGGCAGCTAAGTGAAATTCCACATCCCGAGATGCTGGAATGGACATCTGTGAAAGGCTTTCTGAAGTGATTGTGTGCTCTATAAGTTGATTATTAAAATAAAAAAGCCTCAAGGCCTATCTAAAAGAGCAAATAATTCTGTGGTATAAAATGACATCTAAGTCTTTTAATGTGGCAAGAGAGAAAGAGTCGTTCAGTTGCAAGGAGTACATGGGAGGAAAACAAGGAACACGGTGTGCAGTTAGTAGCTTAAGGGTAAAAGCAAATGGCCTTTCAGGAGTGTGGTGTTCCAGGTGACAGTGATTCGCAAGAGCTTTATACAGTTCAGTATTGTACCTTTTTTATCCCCCCTTTTTTTTTTCAGATGACTTCAAAGTACTGATTATGTTCAAAGAATTTTATATCTTTTCCTGTGTATTTCTGTTGTTCCTTCTGCATTAAGGTTTAATATTGAGGCAACCTGAAAGTGAAAGGTATCTCTCTCTCTGACTGGAAATGTTTACTTCACTGAGCACAAAGCTCTAGTGTATTTATGAAATACAAGGTGTGTGTATATACTAAAGCCTCAGGATGTTTTGGGTGTTTGAGAATGCCCTCTAACTTTTTCGTGCTTACTAGATCATGCGACCTGGTGAATTTTAGCTCCTTTGTGCATGTGAATTTGGGTGCTGGAAGGACAGAAGTCTCTGGTCCTTGGTTCATTTTCTGCTGCTTGCACTACCGGAATTGATAACAATATGAGATCTTATGAGATCGTGTTTGTTCAAAGACACTTGCTTGTTTATTTGTGGACACCGATTAAACCACTTATGAAAAATTAATGTAATGTGTATCCTTAAATAGGAAGTATTTTGGGGAAGTGCCAAGATGTTTTCACAGGCAAAATTTCTTCTCTCATTCTTCCTTCCAGGTTTCAGGTTGGTCCTCTCAGCTCTCGAAGTTCATTCAGGGCATTCCTGTGTGTAGGTGTAGGTAGCCGAATGGTTTTCTTGGTGTTTACCCTCAGTGAGAGTTAAACCTCTTCCTGTTGTGTACTAGGAGAGTACGGAAAGAGTACAGTATTTCTTTCATACTGGCAAAGACAGTCTAGAAGAATGTCCCCCCTACTCCTTTTAGTAACCAGTTTTGGAGCTGACAGCTTCTCGGGGCTGGGGGGGGTGGGGTTTTTTTTAAGTTGGAATGAAAAATTTCCTTTTCCTCTGCTAGAAATTGAGTTTGTTACCTAGAGTTCCAAGAAAGAGCAAGCAATTCAGTGATTCTTTATAAAGCTAAGCAATGAGAGGCAACAATGAAAGAAGTTGGTGACTGAATTGTGTCCTTAAATTTTCAACATAATGCTATTTAAAGGAAGTTAAGTGACTCTGAACGGGGATTCTGGAAAACTTATTTTGTCATTTTCCTCTCTTCACAGAAAACAAGATGACAGAGCCCCAAAACCTGAATCCAGCAAAACGGTACCGGAGGCAAGATTGGCCTGGGGAGCTGTATGAAAATGGCTCATTTTATTTTGCCAAGAGGCATTTGATTGAGAAAGGCTACCTGCAGGTTAGTGCTGCTGTTTTTCATGCTTTCTAGAATAATACACCTTTTACTCTTGTTACAGAGGGTTCTGAATTCAATAATGTATTTCTGTTTCTGATGCAGTCAGTATGAAGTAACAGCACTTTGACGTCAGGACCGTTTGCTTATTATGTGTAATTTAACAGGGCTAGCTATATCTAGGGCAGGTCCAGTAACAGCGTCCTCCACAGCAAACAAATTTATACAAATAATACTGAGCAGTATATAGCTATAAGCCTAAACCAATACAACACTGAATTTCACATCAGTTTGCCACAATATAAGTGCGTTATAATTCATTTTAGTGGTACTAAGGGTGTGAAAATGACCTTCATACAGTATCACAGGCCTCGCATATAATCTATAAACTTGTTTAGTCTTATACCAATTTTGTATTGTAACTTAGTCTTTTTCTCTTTTCTGATGTTTATGTACCAGTGTAGTCATGCAGAACAAATGTGTTTACTCCAGCTTTCTTTTTGTTTGTCTACAAGTATAATCTCTTAGTTTTCTCATGCAAGACAAGTTCTCAATCTCGCAGAGCATTTCCAGTACTTGCCAGCAGAACTGGAAAAAAGCCTAATGTAGATATTTCCATATTTCTAACGGGAATGCTTTACTAGGTATGTAAAGAATACCAGATTCTTATTTCTCTCTTTTCCAGGCACCTCACTAATGCAGAGATACTAGCTTTAGGTCTCTGTAGTTTGCACAGACCCGTGCATTGTCAGCTAGTGCTGTGTGGACTTGCAGGCGTTGATCTGGATAGTACAATTCTACACTTTATGAAGATTGGGCCCTCTGAGGATCAGTGCTTTTAGTTTTTTTAATTACATTGGGATGTGGCAAATATTTTTCCAATGGAAATTAAGTCTTTGTTTAGGTAGCAGACACAAAATAAGCATACTCTTAGTAAGTAAATGCTAAAGATACTACTATTTTACTGTATTAAAAGACCTAGTGAAATCAGTGTGGCGTAACAACTGTAATGCATAACATCTTTCTTTCATGCTTTCTCTAGTTGTAAAATGAAAATACTTATTAACCATTACCTATAGAAAGTTGTTTCAAATGCTTGGTTCTGTGTCACTGGAAAAAACATCATTATTGACGGTTCGCTTATGTTCAAGCTACTGTGACCACTGTGTAACCAGATTCTTAATTTTCAGTGCATGGTACTAAATTGCACAGTTCTGTGTTTATATTAACCCAAGCAGAAAGTTTTAATGGGTCCTATTTTATTTAGGGTGGTAAAATGGCCTACTATGAAATGCGTGCTGAGCACAGCGTGGATATTGATATAGACATTGATTGGCCTATTGCAGAGCAGAGAGTATTGAGGTAAAAGCACTTTTTATTCCTATGTTTCTTTGATATCTCTCACTGTTTCAAAGTGCAGCCATGTGAATTCATAATGTAAGTAATCAAGATCAAAGATAATTGGACAACTTTATTTCTGCCCATCATTTTTTCCTCTCTCTAGTGAAATCGTCGGACTCACTTTTGCTATATGTTTTGGTTTTGTTTTTTTTAAAAAAGATCAATGTGGGGAGAAGCATAAGCCCTGCTGTATAGCTATGTATAGCTATGTGTTAGCATCATCTCTCTCTTTTCCAACTGAGTTGTCCTAGGCTTCCGTGGTCTGGAACACATTTACTGATGCGCATGACTGAGAGTGTTGATGCAGAAGGCATGAACTGATTACATCTTGCCAGCCGCCTTTTCTTTCCAGCTGCTTTGCACCTCTCTAAGCAAGTCATGGGTGGAATGGAGTGTGTTTTCTGTGCCTTTTTCATCCTTTACTCCATTTTGGTTTTGCCCCAAATAAACGATACAGATCATAACCTCTCACGCTAAGGAAATAAATCTCATTCTAATTTTTAAATGGAGAGCATAGCTGAACTGTCTTTTGGATTGTTCTGGGTTTTTTCTTTGAAGAGGGAGAATATAGTTGGAGGGTGAAGATGATGAGAAAAGACATCAGAAAAAAAAATAATTTCAAAGCTGATTCTTCCATCTGAAGATCACAATTGTATTTGAAATATTTGTTTTGGAGCGTGCAAAAACTTCCACCCTAAAAAGATGACTTCTTTGTCTAGCTTTGGATATTTTGGCAAAGAGCCATTAAAAGAGGTGAAGCTATTGGTTTGCAGTATTGATGGATGCCTGACAAATGGTCGCATTTATGTGACAGAAGATCAGAAGGAAATGGTCTCCTACGATTATAGAGATCTTGTTGGTATCGATCTATTAAAGAAAAGAGGAATCCAGGTAAGTGTTGTTATGAAGTGCGAGACTTTATTTTTGATGTAACCTGATCATTAAAAGATTCTAAAACCCATCAGCGTAAAAGTTGAAGTTTCTTCAGAGTACATAACAGAGAGCAGCATAATACATTGGCTCAGGGTTGGGACAAATATTGTTCTTCGATCTTTTAGAAGAATACAGGTGTTTTGAGAAATTTCTCAGTCTCATTCATAGTAGCTATAGCATCTTTTCTTTTTGTCCTAGAAAAATGCACAAAGAAATTTTGATGGTGTTTTGCTAGCTCCAGTGATAATGTTCTGTGTAGTCTAGACACTCACTAATTAGAGTGCAGCTTTATCGAGCAGGGATATGTTGTTACCTCTTGGCTATAGAAGAGGAAGAAATACCCAGGCACATTACTCAGTTCATCCTAGATCACCCACGGTTGTTGCAAAGAGGGGAAATCAACCCCCAGAAACACTTTTGTCTATATATTTGTTTCAACCATAACTTACGTGCTTTGAAGTTGTAAGAATTCAGTGTAAATGAAAAACTGAAACAACACAGATTTTTATTGACTGTTATTTCTGCTACTAAATTCTTTTCATCTGAATATTTGCTTGCATTTACATAAAATTAGCCTTCTGGCTATTTTCTGTCTGTGCTGCTGCCTTTGAGAAAGCCAGAAGAATTTTTTGGGTTAAGAACTAAGTACAGATTTAGGCTGCCTTCAAAGAGCCTTAACTCAGTCGTATTGCAGATAGAGACAGGCACGGATAAGACAAAGATACCCCAAGTGGACTTCTCCAGATACATTTTTGCAGTCTCTGTTGTGGAGGTTTTCTTTATAACAGGTTAGACGAGACATTCGTGACATACTTTGATGCAGCTGTTGCTGCCTTGGGGCAGTGAAATGGAGTAGATGGTTTTTCAAAACTCCCTCTGCTTCATTTTCTGTGAGGCAAAAGGGGAAGGAACCTTGTAATCGCTGTTTTGTTGCCTGTGGAAGCCCGTTTCCATATTTTCCGTGACTTGGAATCTGTCATTAAAAATCTCCAGGGCTTTGTGCTGCACTTTATATATTTCTAGTATATATTGCTGATATACTCTGGCTTTGTGCACCACTCCTCTCCGTTCTGTACTTAAAATCAGTGCTGAGTATTTGTTAGTATTTAAAAGCAATTAGGGAAGATGCGCTTGTCCACAGCTTGGATGGAAAGCCTGGAGGGATTGTGTAAGATTTTTAAAAATCCTGCTGTAATTATCTTCTTTTTAGCCTACATTGTGTGTAGTTTATGAAATTTCAAATTTGGAATTATCTTTTGGAGGTTAGTGTGCTATGTTCCTTCAATCTGTTTAGTGTTCTGTTGATGCTCTGAAGTCCTATGATAAACAAAATGATGTTATTAGAGGAGTAATGGAAAATACTTCATAATATTCTACAAATATTGCAGAAATCTTCCTTGGGAATTCTTTTATTCCATACTGTGACTTAAGTAGACAATATTGCACTAGACAGATAGTCATCATGCCACTGTACTGTGATATCCAGGATTTTATTTGGTACATGTTGCATTTTAAAAGACAAATGTAAATTTGGTTGGGGTTTTTTTTGAACCTCAGGGAAGCCTAGAAAATAGTGTTTCACTTTCCCAAAACAACTTCAAGACTTTAATGTGCTTTAGGATGTTAATTGCCTCTGCACTGAATTTTGATTGAATCAAACAGTTACTCAATGCTTTTCTGATATCTGAGAGAGCTTCTGTGAGCAAAACTTGATGGTTTTTGTTTTTATAAATAAATCAACGTACATGTCTTAGATCTTTGTATGTAGAATTTAACATGACTTTGTTTTAATAGGTGCGACTCATCTCTGATAGAGATTGTTCAAAAACGCTGTCAGCCATGCAGCTGGGGTGTATAGCAAAAGTTAGTGCAACAAATAAATTACAAGTCCTGGAAGACTGGCAAAAAGACATAGGTTTGAGCTGGAAAGAAGTTGCTTACTTAGGTCAGTTCCTTTGTTGGTTTTTTTTTGGCATTAAAATCTGTACAGCGTACATAAATACAAATTTTGTAGTGCTACTCAGCTTCAAAATACTTTGCTCTTTGTTAATACACTAAACTTTATGGGATTGACATAAAATTTACAGCACACAATCAACAAAAGCAGGTACATATTTTAAGGCTTATTAGAGTACAATCTAAATATTAAAGCATTGATGAATCAGTGCCTAATTTGGTAAGGGAAGTCTTAGCTGTTTTTATAATGAGATTTAGGAAGGCTTTTTATATTACACAAGCATACAGTTACGGCTCACAGTTTTGAACTCATTCTAGTTCATTTCAGATGGATATTGTATAGATTATATTCTGAAATGGAAACAAGAATGGACAGAATTAAAACTGAAAGCCATATGATTCTGTAGAATACTTTCAGTGACAGTTGAAGTATATAGTCATGCAAGTGCTTTTTCAGTTGCTGAAATAACTTTACTGCCTTTAAAAGTACCATTCTTTTGCCTGAAGATTGCGTGAAGCGTGATCAGCGTTTACATGTAGTGCTAAGATTTTTCTGCGAACTGTCTCACATCTGCAATGTGCTGTTGAGCTGCTGAGGTGAAAGTTGTGGCCAGAATACAAGGTTTTAAAAAATAGATTAATACGTACACAGAAGATGATGAAGCTTGCTTAGTTTTTCCCCTCTGTGATATTTTGCCTTGTCTGTCGTCTTCCTCCATAGGAAATGAGGAGTCTGATGTGGAATGCCTGAAGAAAGCTGGCATGAGTGGTGTGCCTGCCGATGCTTGTGCGGTTGCTCAGAAGGCTGCTGGTTATATTTGTAAAAGCAGTGGTGGCTGCGGAGCGATCCGGGAGTTTGCAGAACACATATTCCTGTTGTTAGAAAAAGTGAACTCTGCAAGAAAGCAAATGGAAGAAAGGAGTTCAGCAGGAAAGAAAACGGAGGGAAATGAGAACAGCAGGAGGGGAAATAAGGAACTAATGAAAACAGCGTAACGCGTTTGGTCTGTCCTGCTTTTCTTCTCCTCTTCCTCTCCCAGTAAGTCTGTATCCCAAAGGATAGCTTATCTTTCAAGTTTTACACTGCAGTAGAGTTAAAAAGATGTTTTCCTCTAATTTAATGCCCCACTTTGATTAAGTGCTGATCATGATTGTATGCAGATAACCATGATCACGTTCGTGATTATTTTAAAAGCCATTTAAGCGCAATGGAAGGAAAGCTACAAAAGGTACTGTCCTGTAAGTCTACTCTTCATCATTACACCTGTCCTCCAGGAATGATGTGTCTTTATTTCATAATCTGAATATTTTCAGGGAACAATAATTTTGCATGATTTGAGGATTTACAGTTTATGCTTTCAAAAAAATACTTGGTTTTGCTCATTTGGTTTACATTTCGTTTGTCAAATATAAACATGATATCGTAGTTATGCGTTAGCTTTTAACAGGGTTTGTCCCGAGTAAGGAAGAGTTTTAGCATATGCTGGAGAGGTCAGTTATTTTACAATAACTGTCAAACTTCTTCCTGTGTTTTTAAAAGACGGCACAGTTACTGTAAACCCAGTTAATATTAGTAGTAGTTAAGAAAAGCACTTAAGCACATGTTCAGTTTTCAGCTCATAAATAATTAAATGGCATTTGGAATTGTGCCTCTTATCTTTGAATCTGTTTATATTGGGTTTTAATGAAGTGCTTAAATTAACATACCCCAATGCTTTGCTAAATTTGAGATCTTTACTTTGCAGAAACTCCGTTTCTTTCTATGAAGGCTTTATTACAACCACTAGTAAGTTAAAACAAAACCAAAATCTTTCATGTTTATTGTATGGAAAAGTAACTGTTGTTTAAAAAAAACCCAAAATGTAGTTGTTCATTGTGGGTTTATATAAAATATATATTCAAACTATTTTTAGCATGTTAATTTAAAGCCGGTGTACATGTGTGTTTGTATTTATGGAAAATACAATTTTTGCTGTGTCTTGATTTAAAGAGCTCAGTATCTGTAAAAATTTCAAAAACTGACCCGAAAAATATGCATCAGTTTTCAATCCTAGTATTTATCAGCGAGTCAAGTTCTGCCTTGGGTTATGCTAAAAAATAAAAAATATATATGGTACACAGATAATTAGTACAGAGTTGAATCATAATAGATTGTCATTTTATTTTGTTTCTCCGCTAAAAAGACACTCCCAGTAGAATATCACCTGGTATATTGCCCTCTGATTAACTTTTTATTTACTTCCGTGTTACACAGCCTATTACGGCTGAGGTGACCATGTCTTGCCATTTTATTTTGTTTCTCTGCTAAATAGACACTCCCAATGTGATGCCACCTGATATATTGCTTTATAACTTTGTGCTTACTTCCTCTTACATAGCAAAATTTTAAAGTAAAATTCTTTTACCACATAGCTACAGTAGCAAGGTTAATGGCCGCATGATTTCCTGTACTAATCAGCTCTAAGTTAGCATTTAAGTATTTCCTTTCAGTGAGGTTTTAGGATTCTGTGCTGGATAAATCCCATGGACTTTGGTAACACGAGAGCCACATTTTGGACGGAACTACGGACTTTGGTATAAGTAGATGAGTTATTGTATAGACTATGTGGTAAAGCTTCAGAAGTCCAGATTGGGTGAACGATTGAGATTTGATAATGTCATATAGAATTGGCCGAGTGTTTGATTACTTCACCTCATCATCATCATCAAGTAACTTGCGGACTTTGATTTCAGGAACAGTTTCCTGTGAGTAGGTAACTTTACACAAGGTGACTGTGATGAACTTGATTCCCATGCCTTTTATGGTAGAGAAAGCAAAAATATGAGTAAGTGCAATTTCAGTAGAAATAAGAGTTGGCAGTACGGTTTGTAGCTTACTGTTTGAATCAAGAACTCTTCTGATGTTTCATCTGCTTGCTGAATGTGCTGCATATACATTGGATCTCTACCCAAAATTTCCACATGTATCAAAAAGCAGCACCTTTGTGAGCGTTGGTAATGAGCGGAAAGAAATGGTAGACAATGTGTGTTTTCCCTTTGCCAAATTCTTGTTTAGAAAAACGTGGTGTAATCTTGCATTGGGCTTATAGGAAGAATGTGAAGAATAAAAGAGCTCTAGAGACTATTTACAAAATAAAGCCTCTTTGAGAATATGGGAGATGCGTGATCTGCTGCCTGAAAGGTTCAGATCTGTATTGCCCAAAGGGCAAGGGAAATCCTAACTGTAAACTAGAGTAGGATGAAGGATGTCTTGATTACTCTTGATTTTATATAAGATCCTCAACCATATGAAGGATTTATAGGTCACAGAGGCAGAGATAGTGAAGATCACTAACAGTCATCTTAAAGGAAATCCCAGGTCCCAGGCAAGCTTCGAAAGTGTAGTGTCTTTTGCCAATGCCTGTTGTTTCAGTACAGATCCTTACACCACAATTGCCTTTCATCAGTGGTGTGTAGTTCCCTCGGGCTAGGTTTCAGTGGTCTTTTTTGTTACACTGGGCTAATTTTGGAATAATCTCCTTTGGTCATGTGAGCACTTATGTTTTTACTTTAAACTGCCAAGTGTACTCCAAAAAAAAAGATACTAGATAATGTGGGCTGGTGTATCATAATTTTGTGAAACTGAAAGAAGTAAACTATGTAATAATTTTTAATAAGATACTATGGAAAAATAGCTGATTGCCTGAAATTTGAAGTAAAGTTTTCTTTAGTCTTTGGAGTAGTCTTTGGGGTGATTTATGATGAATTTGTATACTGCAAATCATACACTTCCGAGTTCATGTGCCACACGAATGCATGATACCTTGTGAAAGTGGACAAATTTAATGCCCAACTTGATCACATGCACACAGGCAGTTGCTCAAAATCTTGATCTGATCTTGGAGGCAAATCTTGAGTGTTTTGTGTGTGGTTATACCCTCTTAAATAAACTTCTTCACTTGCCTATGTTTCGTGTTTTCAGATAGCTGGTTTCACAGCGCTGTGTGCTTTGTGCTCATGTTTGTAAAAAGGCAGGATTCATCTCTCTTTTCTGAGCTGTCAAAGCCACCCCAGTGTTTCTATAGAAGGCTAATCTTGTAAATTGAGCAGAACATCTTGAGAGTTATTTGGCAGGATGTTCTTGCATAGAATACCCTTTTTGATTAGGCCTTGAGATCTCTACTGCTTTGGGCTGTTTGGTGGTGCTTGCCAGGAGAGCCGAAGAGAAGGGAGAAGGATAGATGGTAGGCTATTGTCGTTACATTTGCTAACTTTGCCACAAGAGGTAGGGGTTAGCCCTTGACCTACTTCTGACTCTATTAATTTATTTTTATCTGATCTTTGTCCTAATCAATGTATGTTGTTCTCCAGTGCTGTGCTATTTCCTGCAGGGTGATCCAATGTGTTCTGACCTTAGTTCATTTCAAATCAAAATGAATCATACGGAACTCAGCCTTTTGAGATCAGAGAGATTTTATAATATGTAATAATTTCAAGTTCTTAATACTTTTAAACTTTGAGCACATATTAAGTAACTAGCTTTTCCAGGGCCTAAGTTAATGAACTTAAAGATTTCTTCAAAATGTTTATCATGATCTGCCTTTGGATTCATTCAATTCTCTGAACGCTGCCATGTGTTTTCTTGAAGGAGTTGGAGCTACACTTGCACTAGACTGGAGGATGAAGGGGTTTTATGGGCAGAATACAAACAAGCCCTAGTTCTGAGTCGCCACATCAGTATATTAATATCCTTGCGTCTTTGTGCACTCCCACTGTAAAGAAAACCACCGGGCTGTCTGCAAGCCACGCTGCTTTTTACTTCTTGCTCTTGTGTGCTTCATACACCACCAGGTTTTTACCGTCCTCTCATTGAGCACCTTGCAGCTCGTAAGAGTGAGGCTCCCCAAGTTTCTTCTTTGTTTGTTTAAAGAAAGCACAAATTTGATTTATAATGAAAGCCATGAGATTTCAGGGGGTTTGGGGATAAAATTGTGGGCAGTGCATGGCAATGTGGAGAACAACAAGGTGACTGGATGCGTGCCTGGCAGCGCATCTGTGTGACACTCTGCCGAGAAGCAGGGGAGCTCGCATCTGGGCTGCTTCAGTTGAGCGGCTGTCATCGGTGTCTGAGCTTGGATAGTACTGAGGTAGACGTGTATTGCATTTCATTTTGTTTACCTGCCAGTGAAGTCCTACTCTGCCTTTTTGTTTTGTTGCCTTTTTTTTTTTTTTATTGTAATGTAGGTAAATCCTTAATTTATCCAGTAGGCAATGCTGTAGTCTGATTAATTTCTCATCCTTCTTAAGTAGCTAGGCAACCAACTGCAGTTTGAGCAGCACAGTGATACCTGCCTGGCTGTTGGATTAGGTCTGAGTAGTTTACCAAGGTCACAAATGACAGAGAACAATAAACCACAGTTGTCCTTTGTTTTAGTGAAAGAGCTTGCAGGTGGAAAAGGAAAATCTGCTTTTATTACTCCTAAGCATCAATATTTGCTTATGCGTGAATGCCATCATCTGTCCCACCATCCTGCCTCTGCTGTGGCTGATAGTAGATTCTCAGTGGTGCGGATTGATCGTTCCTGGGTACCTCCTGGAAGAAAGGAAGGGCTTGGTATGCAGGCTGTGCATCGGGACTGTTCCTAAGTACACAGAGACAGACCTACCACCCTCAAACCCCTGTCTGACTCCCTTCAGAGTCTGTTTCTGCTTTTGAGCCCCTCAGCGTCCTGCAAAAATGAATGCCCAATTCTTGCGCAGAGCTTTGCAGTTAAAACACTGCGGTCGATAGATGTCAGTGAAGAACAAACATTTCTATTCCTTTCGGAGGCAGTGCTGCTTCCCTTCTTACTGGCAGAAAGCCTGGACGGCTGCAGAGCCCACGCCAGAGTGGACATGTCTCCGGTGCCATGGGGTTTTGGTCATTCCCAAGACACCTATTTCTCCGCTTAGCGTTGGCCTGCGGGACCAGTTCGGAAAGAGCCCATAAGGAGGCACGGTAATGTAATTTGTGGCTTCATGGTTTTTTGTTGCTGGCTTTTTCTCTCGAGCAGCTGTCGGGTGCTCCTGCTCGCTCCCTGCTCAGGGCCGCAAGGTGCTGCCACGCTTCTCGGCTTGGCCAAAGAGAAGCCTCTTCCTCAGGAGCCCGGGAGGGGCAATGTCCCACCAGGCCCACTCAGGGGCTTTCATCGTCCTTCCCTACAGCTTATCCTCTGCAGTAGGCAGACTGAGGAAGAGGGAAGATTCTCTCCTACCGAAGTTAATAGAGAAGCTGCTGCAGAATTGTCTCTCGTGGTTGCTGGTCCCTTGACAGCAGGTGGATTGTGGTCACCTGTGAGGCTGGAACTGGTGGAAGAGTGATACGGCCACTCAGCCCTTTTCCCCCTTTCTGTACATGGTCCTTCAGCGATTGCCTTCACCCCCACACTCAGCCCGTTCTGCCAGGCTGAATTCCTCCCGTCCCCTCTGGGTCTTTGCAGCAGGAATGCCCTTTGCTCTTTGTCTGTGATCTGTCACTGTCTTCCCTCTCTCGTCGGCTGGTCATGAAGCGAGCCCCATGGAAATTCCCTCTGGTCCTCCACATTTACTTCTTCAGCTGACGGGTGGTTACAAGTAAACCCCTGTCTTCGTCCTCTGAGCATCTCTGCTCTACTTGGACCCAATGCAGAAACCCTCCTCATCTGCCCTGCGTCTTTTCTATTTTCCTATGACCTCTGGCTTCAGATTCTTTCCTCTGCCTGCTCTTCCCCCCTTACTTCTCCAGATTCACTTGCATCTTCTACAAGGCGTTCCTGAAGCTATTCAGAGAGATTTTTTTCACCAGTCATTGTTTCCCTCCAAGAAACCACTTTAGGCATCAAATTCATTGTATCAGAGCTAATGTGACTTAAAGTTCGGTCGCTAGGATGTTTACCTGAGCACCTTTTCTTCTCTGAGAGCTGCTTTAGAAGGTAGCTGTGTGGTGTTTTCAGGGAAAGGGTCCTTGAAGCAAGGCCTGGAATTCACTTGTTCCTCTCACGAGAATTCTCGCCTTCCAAATGCTCTTGCTGTCTTTTTCGTCTGACCCAAAGGCCAGGTAATCCTGGGTAGCAAGCAATGCTGACTTCAACAAGGGCAGGTAGAAGCCTCATATCTCATCTCTGGTGGCATAAATGTTTATTGCTGACCTCTCTATACCTCAGTCCATCTTGAGAAGAACACTTACTCAGGATGGTGGACTGTATTACCCGAAAAGGAAAGCGGTATTGTAAACACGTTTCTTCCAAATCTAGTATTGCTGTGGTGTAGGTACCTTTTGGACCAGTATTTTAACGTTTTGTAGGGCTGAAATCTCTCTCTCTGAAAGTTTTGACTGCCATAGGAAAAAGGAAAGAAAAATGGTGAGGGGGAGAGACATTTTTACATCTTACTAAGGAAGATTTTTGAACATCTGCCAAATGACTTGTGGAGCCAGATTGACAATTCTTTGAAAAATTCGGTTTGGATCCCTCTCCTACAGTCATTGGAGAGGGAGGGGAAGTAGCAGCACAGTGGGGAGAGCAGGAGGAAAGATGGTGTAAGAAATGGTAGCTGCAGCAGCTGCTGGGAGACCCTGGCTGCCAGTAGCTACCATCGTGTACCCCCATCCTTTAGTAACAGTGCCCAGCCGAGCTTTCCAGACCTCTGGCGTCGGCAGGCTTTGCTGTGCTGTCTGCAGCTGCACTGGGCTGTGCCGGGCCTAGGATTGACCTGCTGCCCCATAGTTTTAATAGTTGTATCATAGAATGGGTGAGGT
>VXBO01009377.1:125503-148261 GCA_013400135.1 Rhinoptilus africanus
CGGCTCACCACACTATTCCTGATCCAGGCCAGGATGCTGTTGGCCTCCTTGCCCCCCTGGGCACACTGCTGGCTCATATCCAGCCCCCTGCCCACCAACACCCCCAGGGCCCTTTCTGCCGGGCAGCTCCAGCCGCTCCGCCCCGAGCCTGTAGCGCTGCCGGGGGTTGGAATGACCCCAGAGCAGGACCCGGCACTTGGCCGCTTCCTTTCTCAGGCCCCGACTCACTGACACCCAGTTGCTGCAGTATAAATTGCGTAAAGCTTGAGCAAAGCTGTACCTGGAGATTAAACGTGTCGTGTGAGTACAAAGAGTTACTGAGGGGAGCTTCATTTTGAAAGTCCATTTAACTCTGCAATGCATTGCTAGAGGTCAGAGACCTGGCAAAACACTCGCCACCTTCGGCTCCAATGCTCGCCCTTCAGCCAGTTCAGGACTGTGTGCCTTCACCCCCTCACGGATCCACGTGGCATGTCCTCACCCTCTCCCTTCATGCACAGTTTCATATTGGAAGTATCCCTATAAATGCTTACAGAAGTCTTCTTAATGCAGTTAATAAACTTCATTTGCCCAAGGACCCTTTGGCTTTTTTCCATGATCAAAGGGCTAGGAAAAATAAGGCTTTAAGTAAAATGTTCCAGCATCTTCATTAGCTCATTTATGAATAGTGGAAGAATGACACCTGAAAGGAGGGCAACAGTGGTTCATGGCATTTTAGAGGGAGAGTGAGTGATTTTAGTGTCAGAAGAGCAAAGCAACACCGACAAATTTCTGGTTTCCAAGTGGTTCATTTGCATAAAACAGTGCTCAGGACAGCATCTCCCTTAAGTTGTGTTGAGCTGGTAAATGGCGAAGGACTGCAGTCAAGCAGGCGTTTCTCTCACCGATTTCTTCAGCATGTAGCTTCTGTATCATTTGTGCAGACGCAAAACTGGTCGGTGTTGGTGTCGGCTTGCACAAGCAAGGTATGAAATGAAGGGGCTGTGTGGGGGAAGTGTGAAACGTGTGGCTAGAGAGAGCGCTGGTGTTCCCTCCAAGTGAGGCCATACCCCAGCTCTTCCGAAACCGCACACACCCGGAGGATGAGCTCGCCTTCCAGATGCATACCTTCAGGGCATACAGGAGCCAAAGCAGAGTCATGGCGCTTTTCTGCATGAGTTTCTTTTCTAATCAGCTTTTGCTGTGTTTTTTCTGCCTGCTGATGCCTTGGAATGTATGTATATAAAGAACTAGCGTGGGGAGAAGAGTCCTTAAAGCCAGCCTACAAAGCAAATTGAAGGTGAGGGCAGAAAACACATCATGGAATAAATCAGGAGAAAAATCTTCCCTGAGTACCTAGAATAGTCCCTCAAATTTAAACACAGACAGCTGATTCTTGGAAAATTTGTCTTATCAGGGCAGGGTAAATAAATAAGTAGTGTTTGGATTAAACTGTCTCTGTGTAACGGCTTGTTTGCTGCAGTGAAGTGTTGAGTTCTGTTGCACAAGGACTGTGAAGTAAAATGGTTCACATCAAAACACTGAAAACAAGCATTTTGCAGGAAGAAAGTCATACCAAAAAAACCCCATGTTTATAATTCCACAACACATGATGCAGAAATTTACATGGATTTATATCAGTTGCATTTCAAACACAAGCACTATACAGTATTTGACCGAGGAATAAGTTATATCAAAGAACTACATATTATAAAAAAGAAAAGACATTATATAAACAAATTTCAGTTCAGATCTTCAAATGTATAACTGCGGTTTTCAACGTCAGTATCAATAACAAAGTCTGGTAAGACAGGCGCTTTCCAAATCATGGTAGATCAGGGATGGAGCGAGCCTGGGGTCTAATCCTTGGTCATTTTCCTACGTGTTTTTAGACTTTTTATATATTTAGATTCTTACAATTTTTTTTTTCTTAACATCTTAGGTAAAATTCCTAAATCGCATCTAAGAAGTCCATTCATATACTTACTGGAGCAAAAAATAAATAAATGATAAAGTAGATTTGGTTGTAGAAAAATGGCTCTGACACCTGACTCTGTAAAACCATATACGTCTGAAAAACCGAAATACGTGAAAACCTGAAATTCTTCTCTGGCATTGTGTCAGAATGTTCCTGTCCTCAAAATCTCATGTTTGCAGTCTTTTCTACTGGGAAGATTGTAAACTGAATGGGAGCCCCCATTTCGAGTCTCCCGCCAATTGCTCTGTCTGTGTTTGTTGATAACAGGGTATTGTTCTTCACATGGAGTCAAAATTCATAGGTGAGACTTTTTGCCATTTTGCTGAGTTTCATTTTCTCATTAAATATCTCCTCAAACCTTCGGTTCTGTTTTGGGGTGAAATGGTTCTTCCAGTCACCAACAGTGCCTAGGAGAGCAGGAGCAGAAAAAGAGGAGTGAGGCTATATATAGTGCAGAAAATGATCTACAGGCAGAGCAGTTTTGTGAATATTGCATTTGGCACAAATTACTAATGTATCATTAACCATAGTCTCTGCGGTAGGTCATGACCATGCGTAATTGCTTTATTGGTCTGGTGAGACTCTGATGGAAGCAGCTGGACCGTCATCCATAAAGCCTGTTAAACCCTCAGCTTCAGGCTTGGTTAGTGCCAACAACACTAAGCGGTACATGAAGGGCAGCAGGTTTCCTAGATGGAATTAGAGCTCTTGGCCATCTCAGCAGAGAGGCCTCTTGCTGCACCGTAGATGTGCGCAGATATGGTCTCCACCTGGGCTCTTCCACAGTCAGTAGAGGAAATGGTGACTTCCTAATCAACATCTAAAGCTCATCAAATGAATGGTGCCCCAAAAGCAGCCGCATGTCTCCACTGGCTAAAGACAACTCCTAAAAAAGGAGCACAGAGTGACCTCAAAGATGAATCCCACCCTCACACCCGCTTCTAATCTCTAGGGCTTTCTACTGATGAGATGTCCCACTACCGAAGTGGGCAGTTAACAACTTCTGGGTGACCGTGCACACTGATGTTCCCTGGAGTGTTTCAACTGTTAGCCAGTTTGAGCAAAGAGGAAATTGTGTTTTAAACGGACATATTTTGTTGAGACAATGCTCACAGTTTCCCCTCATGTACATCCTCTAAAGACCCCGCATCCTAAAACTGTTGAATAAAATAGCGTTCCAGACAGTAAGGACAAGAAAACAGAGCCTGAATATATAAATAAATTTTCTGTAATCTGGTTGAAACTAGCTAAACCCCTGGGTTTTACATAGGAACTACTTGGAAGTGAAACTGTTGGGATTTTTCAAATTTTTCAACATATCTCCATCAAAGTTAACTGATTTAGAAAAGTGTGTCTGTGTTTTTTGTTTGGTTTTTACTAACGTTATATTTCGGCATTTGCTTCAGCTCATTGGTAAAAACATTCCGAAGTAGCAAAAGGTACCATTCCCCTCTCTATTAATTGAAACAACTCTTAAACTATCAATTATTGTTCAAAATTTAGTAAGTAAAAATAATCAGATTCCATCTAAACATGATGGTTTTGATTTACTTGTTATCCGAATCCGAGGAAATTTCTGAAATGTCAGGAGCAAGAAAACAGGGTCTGCAGGTGTTTTAAAGTCACGTGTGAGCTAAGGACTGTTGAAGATTTTACTGCAGGTTCCAGCTTGGCCAAGGTCTGAAGGCCACCTATGAGGCCATCAGGGATTGAGTCACCCATTCTTTCCTTGTTGTCATTGTCAGCATATTCCTTTTTCAGGAACATTTCAGTAAGATAAGAGGTGGTATGGAGGATAAAGGCTACGGGCAGTCTCCTCCGGGTGGAATGTGTCTTGCCCTTTCTCGTTCTAGTAAACTAAGTGACCTTTGCAGGTGGTATCAGCGGGGATATGTTGTAAAAGACTGAGGTGGTCAACTTTTAGATAAAAAAAAGACAGATAAAGAGTAATGCTTCGCAAACCTTTCCATTTAGCTCAAAAGCTCCCATAGAGCAATGTTAGTCAGACTGTTGTTCAGACTCCTCCATGTTTCTCTGGTATAAGTTTGCATTTGCAACCAGAGAACTTAGAAAGAAAGTGATTTTTAAGATGGCTTCAAAATGAAGGGCTGACCCAAAGCATCACTGCAGTCTGGGAGAGACCTGGACTGTGGCCTCTGGCTGGATTCCCACTCCTGCTGAGTGTAGCCTGGCCCAGGGAACTTACCTTTTCGGAAAATCAGCTTCCTGTTGGATGTCAGGGCACAAACGGTGTGACTGGGATCGCTGTTTTCCTTTTCTGTGTCGCTTTTCATCTCTGAGAATGAGGACTTCTTGCAGATGTCTTGGATATCGTTGTCACTGACGTTTAAGCCCAGGAACAGACTAATTTCATTTACAATCTTAGGGAGGTCCTGAGGTACAAGAAAAATAAAGCTTCTATATTTCTGAGCTGATCATCAGCCTTTTGGTTGATATGAAAAGGATCCTTTTTATTACATATCAATTTTATCATACATTTATTTGCTTTCAAGCAAAGCTGAACATGTCATTAGATTGTGTAGCTGACAGGTACGGTGAACCTGATTCCACTCTTATCCATACTCACAGAACTGAGTAAATGCTGAGTATGTGATATCAAATGCAGTTACATTCCCAATTTTACTTGTAGTCCAGGCAAAATATTCTTCCGTCTCAGAATGATTTCACTGGGAACAGGGAAATACTCAAAGCTCAGCTTCTGGGGAAGTAGCTTATTTCTTTGGAGGTGCTATATATAGGGATCCAACAAGTGACTCAGGATCCAAAACGGCTTGTTTATATTCCTTGTAGTGGATTTTATTTTATTTTTCCAAAAAATGAACAGAACTATTTTAATGGAAACACTAGAAAGTGTTCTATTTACCCAAAAATTCATTCTCTTTAAGGTATGTTGGTATTTGAGTTTTCTGCATAGTAATTTCCTTTCATAAAATCTTTTTTTCCTACCCGCCCCTGCCTCTAATTTTCTTCTTTATTGGGAGCACAAGTCCTACTGACCAGGAGTAGTTCTGTTGTCTTACACCTCTTTTTAAAATTTCCTTCATTATGCCAGGCATAGCAGGTAAACGTGTGGCCCTCAGCACGTGTCCTTGGTTGCTCTTTCCATAGGAAAGAAGGAACTTAAAATTCTTCCTGTAGCCTGGGGAAAATCATGTATTATGTGTCCCACGCCTGCATCTATGAAATGCAGCTCTCACAGGATTTGATATTTATATAACTAGCGCAGGCAGAATTAGCTCACTGATATAAAATATGCAAAATATGCAAATATAGAATATGCCCAAAGACATTCACACTTTCCTTCTTCTTCATTACAATTTGCTCTTTGATATTTTAATGATGTTAATTTACAAGTAATGCGTTCTGAAATAAGAGCAGAGAGCACATTTACCTTCTTCATGTCTTCGTAGAACAAAAATAGGATGTTTTTGTCGTTTTCATGTTCTTCCCAACTTAGGAAATGATCAAACCAGGATCCGCAGACAACTGAAAAGAAAGTCCATGTAAAAGAGATTCATGTCAACTTTGTTCATAAATAACTCCAACTGTATCTCACAAATTTAGGGGAATGATCCCTTCTTAGGGGATCCCTTGTGCCCCGTATTCCTCTAAAATGGATTAAATTCTTTTTGTGAAGTGACTCAAACTTACAGACCAAGGAGGTTGCCATCCTTGTTAGAATTTGGGTTGTATCGGAGGTGCAGACACTGTTCTGAGATATGATTCTGTAGCACAAATAGGCTCCAAATCTAAGGAAAGGCCAGTAATGAAGTAAAACATACTGGCCTAACAAGATCTGAGCATCTCAGCAAGTGTCTGCATGTCTGTCATCACAGCTAGAAATATGATCACGTCACTAGAAGTGCAATAAGGAGTCTGTTAAATGGAGCACACTGTATTTAGCTCTGTTTTTGTCCCAGCAGAGGGGAATCTGTATTATTTTTAAAAGTCAAAGAAGAGTTATGTGAAGAAGTTACTATGCAAATGCATCATTTGGCCAACAACACGGATAACATGGCTGACTCGTCGTACTTATTTTGTCTGAATACTTCTTTTGCTGAACCATGGGAGGAGAGCTAAATTTCAGCTTTCTTTTAAAAGGCAAAATTCTGACCCTTCTTGTTGAAAGACAAGATGGGCAGCATTGAAAGATGAGTTGAGAGACTCCTGTAGGGCCATGAGAAGAGGCTTGGACAGAGCAATCACAGCCAGCATTCTCCAGAACTGTGACTTCAATAACCGCCTGCAGAAAAGTATGATATAATGGACATCATTTTGGTTGCAAACTTTGAGTTATAATTAAGTATTGGGTTGAATGCTCCAGTCTGTAGCTGCCTCCTGCACTGTAAGGCCTGTGTGCTCCATGGTGTGCAGTTAAACCCTGCTGAACTGGCCAAAGACACTGGTGGTGTGGCCAACAATAGCATGGGACTAGTTCTGTTGGCTTCAGGGGTACCGCATACAGCCTCGGAGACTCCAGGGGCAGCGTCACAGTTGTCTCCGTGTGCCCTCATCCTTCTTCTCAGCTGAGATTAACTCTGCAAGAATACTGCCAGGTCTAAATCAAGCAGCACAACCTTCATGTGTTTCTACTAGGAGCAAAAATGACAGCCTCTCTCTCTGCATCACCGCTTGCATAAACTTCCCTTGTAACCAACATAGTTACCTTGTTATGCCATACATGAGTGCACAGAAAATAGAAGGTGGTTACTAATTTACAGATAAATGGGAGATGCTTTTTAAATTTAATATAATTCTCTCTTCCTTTTTTCACTATTGTATGTTCAGAGTTGACACTAAACAAACCAAGATCGCGCACATCACTGAAATACATGCCTTAGGGCTGCTCTGAACGAGGAACACAAGGTCTGAGCCAAAGCCCACACAAGCCAGTGGACAAATTGGCTTCTGAAGCTCTGATACAAGCCCATAATGACTGCAATGGCACTTTTCTTTCAAACCTTTCAAGCTGATCTATCATTGTTCCTGTTACTGTCACTGTGGCTGCGTAGCAGGAACGCGTGTCCTCAAAGGAGTAATAAAACACTAAAAATGGGAGTGGATATCTGGAACGTGGTCCTGTTGTCAACTTCCATGCCGCCACGGCCACTCATAAAAAACCTCTACTCTTGTCCTTGGTCTTTGGACCCTGCTACTAAGGCAACACAGCAGGCAGAGTGTGTGCAGGAGGGCTGGGTGAAAGCGTGTAGACTCCCTCTGAAGGGCCACCCAAGGCTGCCTTCAAGACTGGAGAAGGCACAGCCCTGCCAGAGCTGTAGAGCTGGCGGAGCACCTTCAAACAGGAGCTGGCAGTGGTGGGCAGCCCAGCTGCCTTTACGCCTGCTTGGGAGGAGCTGGATACGCGTACCTCCTCTACCACCCTTTGAACCCGAATTCTTCCCAGGAAGCCCGCTGTTGCTGTGGTTCGCAAGACAAGGTTGGAAATACTTCAACACAGGCAAATCGCCATCAGAATCAGCAAACTGTCAGGGGCTTCGGAGCATTCGTGGGAAGAAATTAAATCAGGAACTTGTCCGTGAGAATATGGTTTTCAACAGATATGTCAAAGAGCAGCCAAAACCTGCAAAAAGCAGTTGTGTTGAAATAATGCAGCCACTTATCAAAATGTCTACTGTCTCTTGCAGGGCTGAAGATAGATAGCATCCTATTGTTTGCTCTTGTTTAGTTTGGCATTAGAATTTATCCTTAAAAAAAAAACCCCAACGACTAAAGCCACATGAAGGAGGATTTTTCACACAGTTCACATTTCTTAGCTCTTTCTGGGCATAATAAGCTAATGTAAGCTGCAAGGAGAAAACATAGCGTTTATCCTTACCATCTCCTTTTAAGAACAAGTCAAAGAAAGCAGTCCAGGTGTCTACGGTGGGAAGGTTTGGGTTTTCTCTGTAGTAATGATACATGGAAACTGCGGTATCTTTTGGATTTCTGCTGATGTAGATCATCTGTAAATGAAGGTGATATGGTTATTAACGACAATATCCTTCCTTTATTTCCGAGGAGCTCTGTGCGTAAACATAGCATTTTCTTAGGCAGTTTGCAGTGTCAATCCCCTTTCTTTTAGGATTCCTCCGTCAGTGATCATGCCATTAAAACAGAAATGTATTTGTCCCTGCTTAGGCAGAAGTCAGTATGGTTAGTAAACACTTCCATGGGGACAGAGCTGTATTTGCCTCAGCTGGTTAATGTTTATGTTTTATCAGAGAGGCTATGTTCTTTTTAACTCACAAGTCACTATTATCTAACATATGAAACCGTTTAACTAATAAACATTCACAGGACAGGTGTAAAACAATTTTGGGGCTTTTGTTTAAATTGGCCTTGTCCCAAAAGTCTGCATCTGATCTAAAATCTGATGCCCAGAGCTGATTTTTTAAAGACCTCCCACACTAGCATGGGAGGCACCCAAAACTGTGATCTGAATCTGCCTCCCACATTTCAGTTCTCCTCTGTTTGCCCAATATCTCTTCGGGTCTTCAGAAAGCTTCAATAGGAGAGGCAGAATACTGTCACCCCCAGAACAGCCTATACGTACCCATAACTATTTTGTAAGCCAGTGTTAACAATCACTAGCAAACGGGGCCATGAGAACACCCACCATCCCTAATAATCTATTTCTGATTGAAATATGTTGATGTTGTATTTTGTGTGGTGCCTGGTATAGAAATGACCCCGTGGGAGCCGTAGGGCAGGAGCAGAAGAACCCGATCCCTAGCCCAAATCTCTGTTCATGCTGCCTTCAACTGCTGGTCATCCGTGTCTCCAAAATTCACTGCAAACCACTTCTGGAAACTGTAAATCATTTGATAATTATTAAGGAACAGCAAGACAAAAAAGATTCTTAGTAGACACTTAGCATATCTTATTGCTTTTGTATCTTTCTTTGCCTTACCTTGCATTTTTTATTCTTAAAGTTTGGAGGTAACATGTTGTAGTCTAAGTGTGTTGGGATGATTCTCTTTGATGAGAGTTTATTCAGCTCCTCTAGTTTGGAAATATCTCCAAATTCAATGGGAGATGTTAGTGTAACTTGAGTACTGTAGAGCTTTGTTATAACTCCTGCAAGCCAGTGAGTGCCTGTAATTTGAAGGGGAAAAAAAAGAAAAAAAAAGGAAAATTTGTTACTGAGAAAATCTGTGGTACATGCATTTTGTGTATGGAAACAGCTTGCTAGTGCACAAGTGACACTCTAATCCCCCAGATTCAAGAAACTTTACAGACCTGAATAATCCTGTTGGCTCCAGATGTATAAATATTGGAAAAATTAGGGCTATAGCTGAAGTACAACGTAGCTCTGTGAGAAGTGTTAATATTGGTAACAAAACAATCTCATTAGACATATTACTTGTCAGTTGAGAGGTGGTTCTATTATTTTCATGGTTATATTATTTTTATCATTTATTTCAGAATAACCTGGGATTTCTTTCCTCATACAGACTTGAGTCTGTATATTTAGAAAGTCCTGACTGAGCTTCCTCATTGGTGTGTGCTTCTGTGTGTGAGTGAGGCGGGGGGAGAGGGAATAAGGAGTTAGCGAATATAGAGCCAAGAGCCATCTAAATAACTCAATACAACTCTGGACTTGCTCATAATTGAATGTAGAAAGTCCTCAGGAAAATCCTTCAAGTACAGATTTTGCTTACAAGAAATAAATACTTATTTGCTTTCCAATATGAAAACACCTGAGATTATTTTCAAGTAAAGAGTCAAAATTTAATAAAAGACCCATATTTTTTTGTAATTTGAACACTTACTAACAGAATAATACACTCACATACTCAAGCATCCTTGAGCACCCTGTTTCTTGTACACAGACGCTTCCCGACTACCTTAAGCAGAGAACACAAAACGAGCAATTGCGATTTCTTGCAATGAATATTTAAAAGTAGAACTTACCAGATTTGGGATAGGAAACTAAAAGGACATCATCTTCTCTAGCATCAAAAGTATCCAAGGATTTTAAAAGCTCTAGAGAAGACCTGGTGGTAAAGGGAATCCCCTTAAACATGTGAATGAGTTCTGCCTCACTGGACATGGTTGCTTAAGCCTTGGATTCCTGCAAATCAGATAACAGTGAAATGACAGAGGGATTTAAGAGTCACTTCTAAGTCAGATGGTTTGAAGTGACAAATTGAGATGAAGCAACACAAACCTTATGCTTATATACTTGGCTAAATACCATGGAGTCCTATCAGATATTGATTTTTACAGGTCGTTGATAAAGTCAACTGAAATATTAGAGGAAACTTGATAAATAACTGAAATGCAGAGTCATGACAAATTGCATGTCATTTGTCATTTATTAGCTCTCCGGATAAAGTAATGAGGTGATAGTCAAAACGTATTAGTTGTGGAAAATTACGAGAATGAACATTATGCGTTACCTTAAAATATGCTTACTATGATGATTCGATAAGTTATACTTTGTTGGAAGCTTACAAGGAAGAAGCTACATCTTAAAATACTTTAATGAATACAAAACCCAATGCCTTATTTTATGTGAATAAAACATTTTTGTTTTCTTTTTACAAAATTTACAACAGCCCGGATTTTCAAAATTGCAAATCCATTCCAAATGCTTGAATTCTGTGATGTTAAGGAACTAGTTTTTTGGACATTTTAGAATTTCAGCCTGAGGCATCCTAAAAACAGACACTTAAAAGCACACTCATTTTTTAAGCTGTCGTATGTCTCCGTAAGAGGAGTACAAACAACAGAAATCACAAATTTAAATTAGATATTTAACACTGGCTAGAACCCTGCATGTTTCATGACTAGAAGTGGTTGAAGATTTTTAAATCTTACTACAGAATATGCAGATCCGTCAAAATAAGTGTCGCTTGCACGAAAAAGGCAGTTCTCAATTAATTACCTGTTTTGAAATGTATTTTTTGAAAAAATTTGAATCTGTGGAAATCATTGTTAATGTTTTTTAAACTGAAAGCTCCACTTTTTTTAAAAATGACTTTACGCATTGTGAATGCACCACAGTAAAGTAAATAACTCAGTTTTGAATGAAAATGTTTTGGAATGATTAATATTTTCAATTTTCCTTTCAATGGCCACAAATTAATTTGGTCATTTTTACATTCTTTTCCTCAAACATGCAGTGGTTTTACTATTCCTATTGAAAACCTCCTACAATATATTCAGCTGAGGCCCTTCAATGTCTTCAACTCGACAACTTGCATGCCAATCTTGTTTTAAAAGAAAGCAGTCCTTCAGGAATGTCCCAAGTTTATTGAGGTCCCAGTTCTTGTTTTATTATTTATAATAACGTAATCTTGGTCATAGGAGCTGACTACCAGATTTACCTCCCATGACCCATGGTAAGAAGTTAATGATTAGAGTTGCCCTTCCAAGAAACAACCGAGCAGTCAAGATTACTCACAAGAAGTTACCAGCTTCTGTACTTCCTTCTTTCTAATTCCATCTCCAGAAAAACCAGCATAGTAAGACTGATTCCTTCCTGCCCCCCACTTTCTTTTCTTTGCAGTATTGCCAGCCTACCAGCCAAAGGGAAATGAAATCAACAGGCCTAGATCTTCTCACCTCTATTGCCTATAAAATTGCCCTTAAATCCCTGTCCCCTGCAAAATGTGCACTGTGCCATCAGTAAACTCCATGTTCCAGTTATACAGGGCCAGGTGGGATCAAAATAATGGAAAATCTGCTCGGGAGAGATGCTCCCTATCACTGGGGATGACAGGAGATGGGGGAGTCTTTCCAGAAGGTAATCAAGAGAGTCGGTGAGAGTACAAGAAACACATGGATACCGATGCCCAGGTAGGAACCGGGGGATCTCGCAGTGCTGAGCAGCTCAACATTTTTCTCTCGCTCCCACTCTGAAGACCTGAGCCATTGCTTCATATCTCAAGGTGTAAATCCTTAAAAATCTCTCCTGCGTCAACAGATTTTACTTTGGTTACTTCATGTATACAAAGTAAGTTTGGAGACAAAAAGACATCTGTTTCTGTGTTATGCTGAAGATCTGTATTATCTGAATACAGAGATTTCTAAGATTTATTTTGCAGTCATCATTCCAGCCATATGCATTTAGCACAAGCTAATAAAACTGTATTACCGTAACCTAGCAAAAATAATCTTATAGAATCACAGAATGGGTGAGGTTGGAAGGGACCTTTAAGATCATCAAGTCCAACCATTAACCCCCCCTGACAAAAACCCCTTCTAAACCCTGTCCCTCAGTCCCACATCGACCCTTTTCTGAAACACCTCCAGGGATGGGGAATCCACCCCCTCCCTGGGCAGCCTCTGCCAATGGTTAATAACCCTTTCAGGGAAAAAATGTTTCCTGAGATCCAATCTAAACCTGCCCTGGCATAACTTGAACCCGTTTCCTCTTGTCCTATTCCTTGTCCTCCAGACCCCTCACCAGCTCCGTAGCCCTCCTCTGGACACGCTCCAACCCCTCAATGTCCTTCTTGGAGTGAGGGGCCCAAAACTGAAGGCAGCACTCGAGGGGGGGCCACCCCAGTGCCCAGTCCAGGGGGATGATCCCTTCCCTAGCCCGGCTCACCACACTATTCCTGATCCAGGCCAGGATGCTGTTGGCCTCCTTGCCCCCCTGGGCACACTGCTGGCTCATATCCAGCCCCCTGCCCACCAACACCCCCAGGGCCCTTTCTGCCGGGCAGCTCCAGCCGCTCCGCCCCGAGCCTGGAGCGCTGCCGGGGGTTGGAGTGACCCCAGGGCAGGACCCGGCCCTGGCCCTTGTTGAACCTCATGCCATTGGCCTCAGCCCATGGATCCAGCCTGTCCAGATCCCTCTGCAGAGCCAACCCCCCCTCCAGCAGATCAACCTGGTTTAGTGTCATCCGTGAACTTACTGAGGGTAAGTAATTATTGCAAAATGCGTTGCATACTTATGACGCCTTTTCCCTTTCATTTCTTCCATCAGTCTTATTATGTTTTGAGTCAGCACATTAGCCTAATCTAATCACTTGAACCTTAATTAATCTTTCACAAATGAAATGGCCAAGGTGTAAAACAGAAGCAGCACACTAGCACAGAGAATTCCAATTCTCTTAACTCATCTCAATTGCCTTTTATGTTAACTTCTCTGTTCATCATGCACAATGTTAATCCCGGGGAATCAAACTGAAATTGCTCCTCCTCAAATGCTACCTATACTTGGAAAATAGGACCCAACCTTGCAAGGCTACAGTATCTTGAATTGCAATGACTTAAGAAAAAACAGAGTATTCAGCACCTTGCAGGAAAAAGTTATTGTAAAACTATGGTAGCTACATTAGCATAACATTATTGTAGCTACATTATACAAAGGAAGCACGAGTTTAAATACGCCATGCCAAATCCTCCATCCGACTTTAATTTTCTCCCTATCAGTACTACAACACAGAATGTAGACTGCAAACGATGCATGTTGAACGGGCTGGACACAGGCACGGCAAGCTGCTGCCGGAGGATTCCTGTCTCTATTGTCCTCATCCCTGCCACAGGCTCTGAGCAGCTTCTCCCAACAGCAAGTTGTCCTTGTCCTGGCCTCTGGCCCTGCTATCCGGGCAGACGGAGTGCCCATTTTACTCGCAGGTTTCACAGATGCTTGCTAGCAAGAGGGCAATGTTGAACTGGGAGTTTGGGGTTTCTCTGTGGTTTGAGGGAAATACAGCTGGATAGCTGGACACTGCCCTCCTGGGCTGCTTCACTCCAGCTCCTGCATCCATGTCTGACTTACCTTCTCCCATCCATATCCTTGTCTGGGTGAGTAACTTCTTTCTGTTGCTTCAAATGACTCAAAAAACCCGACTGTTCTGTTCCTGCCTCTACCCTGCCACCTCCACTTCAGGCTTGCCATTCTCTTCTCTGCTGGATAAAAGACAGCACCATTTACACCTCCTTCAGCTGAAGATTTCTCAGCTGAGGCCCGTCACAATACCGTTCCCCTCCAAACACATCTCAGGCAGCACGTACTAAAAGAAACAGTGACAATGTGGAAAATACGCAGATGACATCACACGTGTTGGTTACATGAGTCAGAATTGGGATGTACATCCACAGGCTTCTGAATGTTTTTACCTAGCACTGTCAAGCATCAAGTTTCTCATTTTTTTTTTAAGTGCCCTAAAGCCAGGAAATATTACAGTCTTGTCATATTGACTAATGAATGGAGAAGTAAACCTGACACTGCCGGTCATAAGGTTTTGTTGCTCTAATTCTCCACCAGCCATACCAGTCACCTGAGATTAGTAGAAGTTATGTCCATAAAGATTGTCCTTGTGCCTCTACATAAAATGCGTCCACAGGCTCTGCAACAGCGATGAAGGGGTGAAATCTTCCAAGACTATTTCAGTGCAGAATATCAAACACAACTGCTGTTACAAAGCGGGAGAGGCTGATCTCCAATACAGAGTTTCGGCCAGAAAATCCACTGTTATGGACAAGCTGGGTAGTCCATAGCTCCACAGCTCCAACTCCTCTCCACAACGATGCCCAGCGTCATTTCTGTAGGGATCACTCTGTCCATCCTTTGCTTTCCCATATTGCAGAATGACATCCCTCTTTTAAGCTTGTGGTGAACGACTTAATAGAGACTTAATAGGGATAGCCTGCAAAATGTGAAATACAGCATGAGCGCTCAGACTGATTGGGAAATGAGGGCACCTCAGTGCCTACATGTTAACAGTTTCTCTTACAGAGAAGCTTCCCTCATTGTCTCAGGGTTCAAGAGCAATGACCTACTGTGATTTAGCAGCTGATTTCAGAAGTCTCCGATTTCATAAGCCTTGCTGTCAGTATGCCTGCAATTAGGTACACTGTGAAGGAAGTCAACCCTATGTGCAGAGTCAGGTTGCATTTATGGCATGTCAGATTACAAAGTTCCTTGACCTTCTTTTATCCTTCTCACAACAAATCATTACCTGAGGGTATTGTGTGACAGATCCACAACTAATACAGCTGATCCTGGCAACCCCATTGCTCTCAGACGAGCTGTGCCCTTTGGAGAGTTCACATACAAATTCCATGGCTGTTAGGTTACCACCGTCACCCCAGCTCCTACTCTGCTTCAAGGCACTTCAAGGCGTGAACGTCACCCTAACGAAGACATTCAGGGCACAGGGGGCAAAAAAAGAAAAGCAAACCAGGGTTTTAACCTTCATTTGGGTACCAAAGATGATGCTGTGTATGTGCAGGAGGGCTCAGCCAGGTGAGCTCTCTCTCTGGCAAGTGCTTGTCCATCAAGGTGGGATTGCCGGGAGACATTCCCAAGTCCTGAGGGTGAGAGGAGAGGCCTTGGAGGCCTGGTTTATTTTCTGCTTATCTTTATTATCATAACTAATGTGGAAGCTTACTGGAGTAGGATTAAATGACAGAAATTAAGTCACCCTGTTGTTGCTAGTGCATGAGCACTTCTAGTGATGTTAGTAGCTACACGAGTGAATTGAAGTGGTTCCACCTTGTTTTAATTTGGTAGCATAACTGCATATAAATTATCTGATATTTTGAAGCACATATACAGTACTAGGCTAAAGTATTCTGTAGGGAGCCAGATAAATTCAGCAAAAAACCTTTTTGACCTGTATGTCCGTCAGAGGTCTACGCCCTGTGGAGCATCACTGGGCACAGGAAAATCAGAGCAAACCAGTCTGACGGTGAATGCTTCCCCGTCGGCTCACACACCGCCTTTAAATACAGCAGCCGGGGAGACCAGCAGTCCAGCTCACCACAGCTACCCTTGGGAAGGCGTGTGGGCCACAGCCAGCGGAGGGATACCAAGGGGAAGAGGAGTCCTCGTGTCCTCATGCAGAGTGAGACAGAGCCCAGCACGCAGGCGGTCGCGCTCTGCGCCAGCTCGGGTGGCTCCAATCCAAAGGAGCCGGGCGATCCTGACGCGAGAGACGATGCAGTTTACATTTGAGGGGACTGAACGGGAAACCTTGGGCAAATGCCAGAGGGGAGCAAACCTTGTCCATGAGGGACCAGAGGCCTGCAGGTCCCCGAGCCGCACGCAGGGCTTGCAGAGCCTCGCACAGGGCAGCTGCCAGCCCCGTTGCACCACGTCTCATTTGCCCGCGTCCTTGGGACGGTCCAAGGGCCAGCTAAGGTGTCGCAGGATAGGTCTGGTGGCCAGGAGCATGAACCGCTGGGTTTGCCGTCCCTCCGTCCAGCCCACTGTGAGTACTCTGCAGGAACATTTCTTCTCCCACGAGGAAGTGAAGCAGCCATCCACCACTGCCAACCTCGGCGTCACCTCTCCCTGACCTAAGGAGGCTCCAGGTCTGCACCCTATCAGTTGGGTGGTTCCATTCGGGACATCGACACTGAGACCTGATAGCGGCTTCGCTGCGGGACCCATATCAGCAGTACAGACCTCACATCGCAGCGTGGCTCCTATCTGCAGGGGAAAGGCCAGAGGAAACATCTTGTTCTTAAGAAGGGACACCTCTGTGGCAACTGAGGTGAGCTGGTGGTAAACACAGAGGTGGCACTTCTGGTCAGGTCTCAACAGCCTCCTGCAAGCAGCTGTATTATCCATCTAGTCTTCTTTGAAGTCTTTGTTCAACAGGTCGAGGGAGGTCATCCTCCCCCTCTGCTCTGCCTTGGTGAGGCCCCACCTGGAGTACTGTGTCCAGTTCTGGGCTCCCCAGCTCAAGNGATAAGTTGCTTCAGCCGTTCCTTTCCCAGTAGATAATTACTGTTGCTGTTATATCCGTGTCTTACCGCTAACTTAGGAAAGAAATTTTTCCGGATGTGAATAACCACAAATCACTCTACTTTTGTTTTCTACGACTTTTCTGGGAGGTGCTGAAAGACAAATGAATAAAACCCCTTTTTATTACCTGAATTTTCCATACACACCATCATCCTAAGAGAAAGTATTACAACCAAGGCTTAAAACATACGTTGCCGAAGACTGAATGGGTTCCAGTCTCTTTGGGATTTTCTTTCTATTATAACACTTGCAGAAAGCAGGGACAAAGGAGGAGGATGTCTGTGGGTATGGGCAGCAAAATGCCATGGGGAGTGGGCCACTAATTGCCTTGGACCGGGAGCTAAAGCTCGGTTGCGCTCTGTCCTTAATGCCATATTCTTCAGACAGTGTCTGCAATGCCAGGGGGATGAGGCCTGATGTTTATCCTTAGTGCCAAGGAAAGGTATACAGAAAGGCTCTTGCTACACTTATTGCTGTAATACCCAAGGTCAGCTAACTTTGTTATGCACCAGCTTGGAGGGTCGGAAGTGCAAGAGTGTGGAGGGGTCACCCCTGAGGGGAGGAGCGGAGAGGACAGGCGACTTGGAACTAACCAACAAGGTATTCCATGCCATCTGCATGGCGTTCAGTATAACAGCTGAGGGATCGCAGCGGGCAGGCTCTTTATTCAGTCACTGGCATCTGAGGAGGACTCTGTTTGTCTGCCTGTGACCCCGATCTGTGCATTCCTGAACCCAGGTTCGGAATCCAGTTCCCATACGTCGCTGAGTCCAATCTGTAGCTTTCCCAGTGCCTGCTGGTGACATGATCGTCATCCTATGAGCTCGATACAGTTCTGTATATTCTTATAATTCTTATTAATTCTTATATTTCTTCTTATTATATTTCTTTTTCGACCCATAAGTTCTCTCTTCCTCTCATTCTCTCTCCTCCGAAGGGAGATGCTCTTCCTTCTCTGAAGGGAGAGGGGTCTAAGAGAGCATCTGTCATTCCAGATTATCCACATCATCAGAGTGGCTGATCCAGCCCCAACCACAACACACGCAGACATCCCAGATGTGACCAGGATCCCACCAGGCTACTGCAGCACACAAACTGGGACTTGCAGCAATCTTCCTGGGTTCCCAAGTGCTCGCTCTCTCTGCTAGGACAGCCCCAAAGTTCATGGAAGTGGCAAGCAAGCTGATGTCAGGCCACCCTAGCTCCTCTCTGACTTGACGTGATCACGGTTGTAATCTGCAGGTTTAATAACCCTTGTTCTCTAACAGATGTTCAAAATCAGGTAGGGATATTGGCTGAATGAAAGCAATTAACCACTTTTCTCTAGTTATTAGATTCTGCTTCTATTTATTAACGTATATTTATGGAATATACACATACATGTAAACACCAATAGCAGTAGCTATTTTGCGCATTCAAGTTGCTGCTACTTTTTCCCTCAAAAGAAAAGGGAAGAAAAATAATTTATTTTTCAGCTTTTTATCTGCTTACAGGGTATGGAGTCTCTTCCCTTTGTGCTGAAGGTCTGTGCACAGCCCTTCATTAAGAGCCACACAGATCCGCCTACGTGTCACTAGGACAATCCAAACAAGCTCCCAAAGGCATTGTGCTCGGGCTTGTACAGTCACATTGCTGAAAATACAGACAGGGCTTGCAAAGAGAGCTGTTTTCTATGCAGCTGAGTTCGTAATGATGGCGGGGTGAACACAGATCTGCGCAAAACATACACAGATGATCTACTCTTGAATGCGCTGCTGAAGACAAGCCTGGCTATATATGGAAAGAGTGTAGCCAGCAGGCTAAGAAAAGTGATTATTCCCGTCTCTGGAGCACTTCTGAAGCCAGACCTGGAGTACCATAGCCAGTTTTGGACTCCCTGGTACAAGAGTTATTGGCAAACTGGGCTAAGTCCATCAGAGGGCCACCAAGCTGGCCAGGGCTGGAGCACACACTGTACTGGGAGAGATGGGTCTCCTCAACCTGGAGAAGGTCAAGGAGTGTCTTCAATGTTGTTTGCAACCACCCGGTGGGTGCTTGTACAGAAGGTGGAGCCAAACTCTTCTCAAGAGATGCACAGCAACAGGGTGTGGGGCAACAAACACAAGCTTCGACACGGGAGATTCCAGGTAGAAGGGAAACTTTTTCACCATGGGAGTAGTCAATCATTGGAATAGGTTGCCCGGAGAGGCTATGTAATCTCCATCCTTGCTCAACACTAGAGTGGACAAGACCCTGAGCAAACCGATCTAACTCGGCACTTGGTTGGTCTGAGCAGGGGTGGGAATAGATGCTCTCCTGAATTTCCTTCCTACCTGGATTGCTCTGCTTTTCAGAACTGAGTGACAGGACCACTGTTGGAACACAGTCCTCATTTGCACGAGTTTGAGGCAGATATTTTCATCTGATGAATGTTGTCTCGATATATATAGTGTTCTGTGGATAAAAATATAATGTAAATGTAAAACTTCAGTAAAATAAATGGAGTTAAGATATTGATGGGATAACTGCCAGTGCAGGTTCATATCTTTCCAAGTCAGATCTTAAATGTGAAATTTCCACCTAAATAAGCAGTAAAAGAACAACCACCTCAAATCCAACTGGTGTTTTACCTAGGTCAGTTTTTCTCTTCACTAGCAACTACTTTTTTCTGCAATTTATGAAAGTACCAGAAAATCCTAAAACTTAACTGATTCAGACTGGAAATCTCTTCCCCATCACTACTAATGAATGAACCTTCTCCATCCTAAAAGTGTTGGGTAAGGCCTCCAAGTCCTTTGCAGCTTTTAGAATATAATTGAGGAATCATATATGTCACCACATCATAAAAACCATGGTGTAACTTAGCTGAAATAGTTATCCTTGTCTTACATGACTAAAAAATCAGAATCCAATCCAGACTAACGAGCCTGAGTGCCTTTAAAGACTGCTGGGCCAACGTCCTCATCAATTTTTAAGTTCATTAAGACCTCCTAAATGTCATCCAAGTTGCCAGGCTTAGTATTTCATATTGGCTGTCTCTCTCTTTTCAGAGTTATCTTGCCATAAGATATAGTAAAGTCTGTGTTTAAGGTGTAATGCCGGGTGATTTACTAGTTCGGGTTTTTCATTCTATTTGTCAGCTCACTAGGTCCCGCTCTGCACCAGGGCTGGCCAGCTTTAGTAGCTCCCGTTCACAATAGCAGCGCCTTTATTAGCTGTCTGGCTGCGTGATTTCTTCAGATGCACTTTGATCAGCAAAACTATTTCAAACTTCTCTCACGCTCTCAGCTTAGTAATAACTTCATGAGCTGTTTTATTTTTCTCGAAAGGTAAGCACATGCTTCTGAAGACCGGCAGGTTCAATGCGAACCCAAGCAAATTAGCACCAGCGTTACCGATCTAGAATTCCAGCTGCTTTTCACAAAATTGCCCTCAATTTCCTGCATTTTCCGATCATTATTTCTTATGTTTGTACCGTCCTGTTATTACTGTACAAAAAGAAGAAAAAGTAGCTGGCTGAGGGATAAAAAGAAAAGTTAATGGAAGAGAAAGAACATGCAGTTTATTTCTGCACACTGAATGGCAGTCAAATTCCTAAAACGATCCATAAAATAAAATAAAATAGAGATACTAAATACAAATATCAAAATACAGACTCATATTTCTTTAAGGTTTCAACTATATCCATAATTTTGCCTAAAAATCCATATACTTAATGAAAAAATGTTCCTTTCTTTCTTTCTTGCATGATTGTAATTCAGTATAGTGTTTCTTATCCAGAAAATAGGAAAAAGCATTGAGTTTAGTGGGAGCAGTATGTTTATGCACGGATGGCAGGATCTGGATTTTTCACTAGGTCTGATTGATGGGAAACGAATTTTTTCAGAGAATGGAAATAAAGATATTAAATGTTGCCAGCTGCAAAATTGTAACTCTGCAAGAGTTCTTGATTGCTGAATATAAAATGAAATATTTATGCGCATGGCTTCTTTAAATGTGTGTGCAAAAGTCACACACGTGTGTGGAAGACATGGCTTTAGAATGTGGAAAGGAATATATGAATATATAAAATGAATATATGTAAGTGTAATCTGGATTTTCTTTTATTCTTAAAATCAGAGAGATCTTCAAATTAATATTAATGATTTCTGCAAACATCTTACACAGTTATTAGGTCTATTTTTTTTTTCTTTAAGTTTGTAATATGCTTTATCCTGCTGAGTTGGAAGATTTAGCATCAGAGGTCTGCCCTCATTGTCAGGCAGCACAATAAGCAGTGACTACAGCACTCTCATTTGATGATGACATATTAAAATCTCCAGGCTATTTTTTCAATTACTTTTGCTGCTCTTTTGATGAAATGTGAGAGAGAAGAGCAACAGGAAAACAATGCAGCCAGCCGGTATCCTGCACCTTAACGCAGAAATAATGCTTATTAATTTTTGAGAGAGAAGTCTAGAGATGTACATTTTGTGCTGGGCATTGTGCCACCGGTTAGTTTTAAATCAGTAGCTAGCATTTGGATTGATCCAAATTAATTTCTAAATAATCACAAATTTAGATTTACGCTATTTATTCATCCGCTTAGTGAACAGAAACCAGTTCTACCATTAAGGCATACTTCTACCGCCCAGCCACAAACAGAAGTCAGTGTAACATACATCGCTTCTGCTATAAATGTATAAATGAAGGTGTGGCAAACAGCAGCGCTTGAGTGCTGTTCCAGACCTCCCAGTTTTGAGCTCTGGAATGTGAAGATCCTGCTTTTGGATAATAATAATATCAATACCAATTCTATTCAGTCTAAAATTCATAGATTGATAGTAATGGGTGCTGTTAATGCGGGAAGCTGAGGAAACCAAGTTCTCCCTCTGGTCTGAAGGTGCCCTTTTAGCTGGCTGAGGAGATTGGTTCTGGCTGCCTGATGCTGGTGGCTCTCTTACAAGTTGGTAGACTTGAGTTTCACATCTCGGTCTCGGTCTTAGGCGTGGAGCAGGGCGAGGAGCAGCAAACCAGTTTGCCCCCTGCCCACTGGAGTGCACTGGGGGGAATCGCAGGGCCTCTCCTCTCCAGCCTTGTCCGCTCCCAGGGAAAGGGGAGGATGGATCCGTGCAAAGGTGCCTGAGCTCTGCCATGAAAATGCTGCTGAGACCGAGCCCGGGGCTAGCCGTGTGTAACCCTACGGGTACAGCCTTGGTCAACGCTCTCCGATCTTGACAGATGTACCAGCAGGGCCCTCGGGAGCTAACTGGAGGAAACTGTCACTTCTCTCTTGTTCTACAGTAGTTTCCCCTGGAGATGCACTCCTCCTCCTCCCCCTTCCAGCACTTCCACCACTCCCTCGCCATGACCTGCTATTGAGCTATTAGTCCTAGTAGTAAAGACTTTACAAAAAAAAGCCAATCTTTGCTGACCGACAGTTCTTGCTGCTGTGTAGGCACGTAACAGCCTGCAGTTTATTAAAGGGCATCAGATCAGGCCCTTAATAGCTGATACATCTCTCCTTCTGCTGACTCTCTTTCTTTCCCTTCCCTCAGCAACTGTGAAAGATAAAAGACCCCGTGCCCTTTCTCATGTGAGGGAGGTAATGAGAGGTGCAAGAACCAAAGGCAATTATAATCTGGAGGTCTTGAAGAGATGTTCAAGACCCCGAGGCTAAGTCCTCCAGCCTCTGAGCAGGTTCAGAGCAGGAGAAGGTCACCCCCAGCCTGCAGGCCGGTTTCCCACACCCATACTGTGACACCAGCACGTGTCCTGCGGGCCATGAAAGGGGATCAGTCAGTCCACTTCCTAGCCAGGAGACCTCCAGATTTCTGATCAGAAGAGGAAGGGAGAAGAGCGGTCACCCATGACCACACCATGGGGAGATGCTTCCAGTCACTCTCTCCCACCTGGGACCCTCCCCACCAGCTTATGCAGGATCCCCCTTTCACATCCCTCACTGTATCACCAGTATCCACTCACTGTCATGTCCAACCTCATCGGTACCTCTACTTCTCTACTCTCCATCTCTGCTTAGCTGCAGTACTTGTAATCTGCGGCTATTCTGAATCTTTTGTCAATAAGAGCAGTTTTTACTCTTTAAAAC
>VXBO01009377.1:149340-171574 GCA_013400135.1 Rhinoptilus africanus
GTGGCCCTGCTCTGGCAGGGGGGTTGGACTAGATGATCTACTGAGGTCCCTTCCAACCCTAGGATTCTATGATTCTATGATTCTATGAAACGTACTTCAAGTTTTGCATAGTTGAAGGCATCTGCGCCTGAGAGCATTTCTTCTACCCTCTCAAATAATACCGACAGAGGCCGCTTGTGGCTTGCTTTTTTTTTTGGTTTCTCCCCGTCACACTCAGGTTAATGCTGCCCAAGTTCAGTTTAGATTTGATAACACAACACAGCACAGCCCCTTGGACTATTCAAATCGCATGGAAAACAGCTTTCTAGAAACCACCTTAAAAAGTCTTCCCGCACTCGTGTAGGACAGTGCATTGGTATGTGAGCATTTTGCATAGACACATCCAGACAGCTTCACTTTTTGAATGCCATTATATTGGTACTGTCCCAAAGGTGTAGAGTTAACTATGCAGCAAATAATAAAATGATTAATGTCTTAGGTTTGGGGACCATTATAAAAACCCAGGAGAATAAGAAACATTGACAAATACCTCGTTTCATTTTTCAAAACAGCAGGATTATATTGGAGAACCCCCTTCTTTGGCTCGTTAGTCTTACTCTACAAGCCATTAATATGCAAGCAAATTTCAAGAGAACGAAGGATTTAAATCGCTTAGAACTGACCTTTACATTGTATTCTTGTGTACCAGTGTATTCTTCTCATACGCTGACAATATAAATGATGCTCTACTGGGATACAGGGTCACAGGCAGAATGATTTTGTGTGTGAAAGGAACACTTTTGGATACTTTTCGGGTCTGTTTCTCATACAGAACCCAAGTCCTGTGGTCTGGGCTGATTTATTTATAGTGTATCACCTGCACTCCGGCGTGCGCAGGAGACAGTTCAGACCAAATCATGGGAAAGTCTTAAATGCATCTGCAACCCGAGAGGTGATTTGCTATATTGGATATATTAATAAACCAAAACCGAGAGCAGCCACATGACAAGACAAATAACAAGATATTTTTACTAGCGATCTCTTCAGGAGTTGCAGGAGCACTGAATCCGCAATCTGCTGACAATACAATTAGCAGCATCTCTTATGCATGAGACAAACAGCCAAAAAACCCTCAGCAAGTATTTGCAACTTGGGGGTGGGAGGGCACCCAAAATCCTCAAAATATATGAGGTTGTCTGAATGGCCAATCCATTCCAGCTCCTCCGGAGTAGTCTTACACCTACTGGGACAAATCCTCCTCTCATGTCTGCTTCTGCAACCTTATTATCCTCTTTTGGCCCACTGTGTTTAAACAAACCAAAGAAAAAACGGGAAGTAAAATGAGCATCTAAGCAACATTCTTTCTATGGATTTGCCACAGGTCTCATACTAAATTAGTTTCTGGAGGATGCTGCAGCTGCTACCTAGAAGATCAATCACTTGACTTTCATTAGATTTGACAGCTATAAATGCTTCTAGATGCAGAGTCTGGCAGGCTTTAGATTAGTCTCCTTACAAGTGAAACATCATATATTGATGCCAGCTTAGGATAATAGCCCTAGTTGGCATTTACAAGGGGCTAAGACAAAAAAAATTCATATTTGGGTAACTGAATGTATTTGGAAAAGGAAAAAATAAAGAAAAATATATTAAATCTTGGAAAGTAAAAGACCAAATATCTGAGTTACTACTTCTGGCGTAATAGAGCAAAAGGCACCACAGTGATATGAGACTCAGAAATCCAGATTCCTTGCTCTGGAAAGTGATTCTGCTATTAATTTTTCTTTGTTTGTTTATTTTCAGGGGGCTTTTTTTGTTTTCTTGCTTCTCTGAAATACAATAAAACCTTTCTGCAAAGCTGACTGATCAACTGCACTAGGCAGATTTCCAAAGCAGAAGCATCTTCCAAAACCTATTGAAATCAAAAGAAAGGCCCTCGTGTTCATCTGGACCAATGTAATATAGGGCTGATCTTCCTCTATTTGGAGACCTTCCCATGTAATTAACTGCCTCAGGCAGTCCAGTCCCTCGGGTACTCAGCCCAAACCGGCTTAGTTCTCTTCCCACAAAATAACATATACTATGTTGGAAACCATCCGAAAGAGTGCAAAACAGCCCCAAAACATGCAACTGATCCAGCTTGAAACATCCTCATGACACCCTTTTCTGCAATCATACTCCTTGTAAAATTTCTATTGAAATGCATGGGAGTGACAAAGGACTGCATGGTTTGGCCTACTGAGTGTTAGCTGAGGGAGACCTTATTTCAAAGCTTCTAACTGTTCTTTTGGGAAAAAAAAATCTGATTCTGGGTAATAATTGGGGCTGCAGAGAAAACAAACTATTTAGTGCAAAAAAAAAAAAAAAAGATAATCCTTACCCTGATGTTTTTTCAATATACTTTCCAGAAAATGAACCATTACAAATTTTGCTCTGCAAAAGGACGCAGACTCCAATCTGTCATTTGAGATTAGCTGGGAGAGGCGTTATAGCCAGATGAACACCAAAAAAAAAAGCAAACTCCCTTCTTCAGCGCCATACGAAATGGTCCAGACCTTTATGTTAAGTAGATCACCCACCGTCTTACATTCTGACGACACTTATACTGGAAAGCGTATGTTTCTGTAGACTGCTTGGTTTTTAATGAGGTGGTATTTTCTAGCAGGAAATATGTCTTCGATTATCTAGCCGGGTCCATTAACATCTCTCCATCACTTTACTTAACAACATCCCCGGCTGTGACAGGTATGTTCTCTCACTACTTAGCACAAATGGTACTCACAGCACTTTGTAAAGACTGAACTCAGTGAGAAATTGGGGTATTTGAAAATGGATCCATGATCTAACCAACCTCTGCCCAACCTTGAGGGAAGGTAGGTGAGGTTTTTTCTCCGTTGGTGATGTTGTTCTTCAGTTTGTCCTTTTAGAGCTCAGCTAAGTCCCAGAGACGTCAGTGGGTCTCCGTAATTCTCTCTGTGGCTGCGTGATCCCAGTGGTGCTCTTTCACACGGCAGAGGGCACAGGATGCTGGCTCAGGGGAGCTGAGCTTGTTGAATTAGGTGAACTAAGGGGCAGCAAGATAACAGCAGAAGGAGTCACAGATGGGATTTACAGAGTGGATTTTATCAAGAAATGTTAAAAATGCATGGAGTCTTAAAGGGATTAGTGCCCAGGTGTCTCACTGAATGAATTTTGATAACATCATCCCTACAGAAGAGACTGCGGGTATTTAGGCACTGACTGAAGGGTGGAACTCCCCTTGTTATTAACCTGTGCTGGGTTTGAGCCACTGATTGAGACGTTCAAATCCATTACTAATCCCTTAAATTATTCATCCTTCTGGGTGTATTTTCATTTTGTTTTCTAGTCAGATTTGTTGCTTAAGAATTTAGCATCTCTACTTTGGCTTTTCTGATGTCTCTAGATTAAACCTCTCCCGACCTTCAGAAGCCTGTTTAATAAAGTTTGGCAGAAGAATTTCTACTGAGAAAAGAGAGAGATGCAATCTTTAAACAGGTGGGAATTTTAGTAGGGATTGTATTCCAAGAAAACGCAAACTAATAACTATAAAAAATTCAGGTGCAGCATCTTCATTCCCCAGATAGATACCTCTTAAAGATGCAAGGAAGTGCATTAATGAAGGCTTTATGCACTTTCAGTCCAACCATAAATAAAATTTAGCCTGAGTTTGGGGAGAGGACAGACTCCAGTGCCTTTTCAGCAGCTTAACTCCATGTATTCAGCCTTCAGCCTCTGCCCATCATAATGTTCCCGCTCCCTTCTCTAGTATATCCAAAGCCAAGACAATGTGACAAACACAGAACACCCACTGAAGCAATCAGAAATCATCAATAGGAGTGTTTTAAAACAGTTCTTTGACAAACAGAAAATTTGGCAAGGCTTGCCTTCACATAAGAGGAAAAAGTTAATGTATGTTGCCAGTTTTTGTAGCCCTTACTGCGAGCATCCCATGTCTTAGTCTGATAGTTCCTTTTAACTTAATCATTGGTTTGACTAACCAAGGGCTTTGGAACTGCCCCGTTACTCCTTAAAACACAGCACAATTATTAAATCTCAACTTAAAACCTGTTTCTTGGTCTTAGTTTTCTGTCCCCAGCTGCCGTTATTGTAGCTTTTGGGTTCAGGCAAACAAGAAGAAAAGCCCGCTGAAAGAGCAACAGAAGAAAATTGACCCAAGCTCCAGTTGCACAAAACGTGTCAGCAGCTGAGTTCCAGCAAGGGATCACCAGATTTTTCTAACACCATTGAATTAGGGGTTTAAGGGTATGATGTGTATCTGCCTACCTATTTTTGATTAGGACTGAGCCATAATGAAGACTAGAGGCGGTGGGAGTATATTTTGACTGATAAAACGGAAGAAAGCATCGTGATGATAATGGAGGCATTAGGGAAAGGTATAGAAAACAAACCAAAAAATGATATTAGAATAATGGCTGGATGAAAATGTTACTGGCAGAGGATGCGTACAGAGAGAAGAAAAAACCTTAAAACAGACATGACACAAACACCTGGGAAAGGAGAATGACCCTGGGGAAACTATACCTGTGAGGAAGAACTAGCCTAATCAGATAGATTACATTAGAGAACGGCAAATCTGGATCAATCTCTGCCGCTCAAGTAAGCATTTTGTCTACTTACATGGTACTTTCTGAAGTTAGTATCTTTATTATGTGTGCAGTGGGTAACACTGTAGGATTCCAACTGCAACTGGAGCTGCGATGTGCAGCTGTGATATATAAATGGCAGATGGTATAAAAGTGGCAGAGGGTTTAGGAGACGTGTAAGGAAAAAGGAGAGCAGACAGAGGTGGGCAAGTGGATGCTTGTGGCAGGCAACATGCTCAGAGGGCTTGCAAAATGCCATGAAAATAAAAATTCTGAGATCTGCTCAGCACTAGCCATAGGGGAGTACAGTGTCAATGATATGAGGGAAGATAAATGTGTGATTCCCATTAACATTACCAAGATACATGCAGCTAAGTCCCCCACTGCGAGCTCCAACAGCTGGATCTAGCAACATGGATAATTTGCTCTGTCTGTTTTCATGTGCTTCTGTTTCGTTGACCTGCTGAAAATTTCTAATTGAAACATCATCTCTGTAAGTAGATGGAGCACTTGTGGGCACAAACGTCAGCCATGATATTATTCATGCCAAATCGCTGCTGGAGGTAAAGTCATTGTAAGCAATGGAATTACAGCAGGGAGGAATTAGCCCTGCAGTAGTTAAAATAGCTATTTATACAGCTGTTTCAGGTAGCTGCGCATTAGATAAAATTTCATAAGTGACAGCGGACATTATAGCGAGGAATGAAAGGAACAATACTCTCAATTTAATTTTATCTATGACCACAGTCGTATTAGACTCATTAACTTAAGTCCAGTGGGATTCTCTTCCATTGTAAAGAAGAGTAAAATCAAAATTACAGAGGGTAACTTTTCCTGTTGTGGTTGTCAAACCAGCTGTGGTAAATAAACCAACACCAACGCATGCTTTGTGAAGACATGTGTATCTCTTCTTCTGGCAAAAAATCAGACAGGTCAGGGTTTTCCATGTTTGGAGAAAATTGTATCACATTAGTAGTTTTGAGAACTATATTGGTTTTGTAATCTGTTATTTTGAAAAGGGCCATTTTCAAATGAAAAGAAAATAAAGTCCTCCTCCTCCTCCTCATGTTTATCTACTCACTGCCCAAGTGAGAAATACCGGGAACATTTGAGACATTTGCATCACAGTCAAACAACCCCCCAGTGAGCCCCCCACGTGCAGCTGTAAAACTGGTAGGTTTGGTAGTCATCTCAAAGAGAAATTGTGATGAAAAGACGAATACCTCTTTTCCCCTTTTGAGCTGCTGTATGCCCCTGCCCTCTGAACGGGGACAGCTTTTGTTTCGAGGCACGTCGCGAGTAGCCGCGATGACAGTGTGCGGTGCCCAGCTTTATGAAGGGAATTGAAAGCAATCAGAGATGCGCTCCTTCTACAGTAATCCGATTTCTCAGTGTCAGAGCGTACCCTGATGGCTGGAAAAGAGACTCTTCTCTTCCCAGTCGTCACTCTGGGGAGGTTTTTGGGTGGGTAGTGCCTGAGGGTGCTCTCAGAGGAGCTAAATGGGCATCGCAACTCCATCCCACCCGTGATACAACTTGCACAGCTCATCCCTGCCTTGCAGACACTGAGAGAAACCAGCCACCCTGGGCTGGCGGTGAGTTTGGGGCTGGTGGCACTTGGCCTCCAGTTTTTCAGGATGCCATTGGTCTATAATACCAGCTGTGAGTTGCTGACCAGGGCTAGAGCGGATTTGCTCAAATGACTCTTTGGTAGTGATCAGGTCATTTGCAAAAGCAGATGAAATTATTGAGGTTTGTCAGAAGAAAATGTAAATTTATATTGAGGTGAGGGGCTTAATATACATCATAACAATATCTTCATCTTATAATTTCCATACAGCCTTTGGAAGCTTAGAAAATGTTGCCCTCTAGCAATATTTTTTTCTGCAGAAATCCTGCACGGAGATAATATTTTAATGATTCTCATTTTGTTGACCATGGACCTGGAGGAGAGATACTGATTTACTTATTCAGACTGATTAAAAATGGAATAAAAAAATATTGATTCCTGAGCAGGAAATATTGACAGTTTGCCCACATTTTACTGCTACACTTCCAACTGCTCATTGCAACCTTTATTTTATCTCGTACAGAAAGAAATATATAGCCTATGTGAGAGAACACTAAAGATGCCAGTCTTGAAAAACAAATATCCCAGTTACACAGTCAGCAGCAAGGACACCACAGTCTCCAAACTAAATTACTGTTTTAGTAATCAGGACACTTGCCCAGAAGGGAAAGAAAATGGTGGGGGGGGAAGGTGTGTTCTGGAAAATGGGATAACATATTCAAAAACACGTAAGAAAAAGGAAGCCATCTGAAATGACTGACGTGAAAGGAGAGAAGTGCAGAAAGCCCAAGCCTGTCCCAGCAGTTCTGCAAGCTCAGTTCTCAGAAGCGAGCCGGTGGATGGGCACAGGAGAAGCCCTGCATCACCAAAGCCAGCTACAGCTGCAGAAAATCAGGAACAGACCGATAGACCCTTTGGAGGTTTATCAGCCATTTTGAGGAATGGCTGTACATGACGTATTGCTGTAAGACAATTCTGATAACATGCTAGTGGTGCTGCCACAGGTATTCATAACAAACACTTATTACAGGATTAGATATATTATTCTAAGTTACCATTACCATTTAGGCTGAACTACCAATGACCCTAAAATAAGAATGTGTAGAGTGAACTTTCACAGGAGGGTAGGTGAGGTTTTGAGAATATAGGCATGGGATGAAGTCAGCAGCCCCAGGGCTATCAATAGACATTCTGAGTGGCTGATTACTCATCATTAAAGGAATACGACTATGAGAGGGACAAGTTTTAGGTCCTAACAAGATAAATAATAGCCCTTTAACAAGGAGGTATGGATGGCTAGATTGTGTTAATGAAGGCATTAGCTGTATTGTGAGGATGTTGCACCTCCAAGGCTGTGGAAGAAGAGCAGTGATTTCGTGGTGAGTAATTGTATACGCATCCTATAACTAAACCACAAAGAAACGCATCACGTATGCCCATAACTGATTATTTTGAATAAAGACATCTTTTAAAGTGTATAAAGACTGCAACTGAAACCATTCATTGCGCAAGCACCAATGCTTCAGGATTAGGTATGCAGAAATGATCACTCTGTCACTGTGTACGCATTATCTTACTACTGCTGAAGGGAATTGTATCTCCAGTGCTTGTGTTCGGTCTAGTAACCATCTGAAGAGTTGTAATTTGGATGCAGCAGTATGAACTAGTGACAAAGTGAATGAGTGTTACAGGTAGAGGTGATGAGTCAGTTCATTGGGGAGATTCATTTTTTTGATAAGGAAGGGATCCGGGGATGCCACACTCTCTGAATTTCTGCCACCCAGCCAGCTGGGATGGGGTGGAGCAGTCAGGAATCTGGACCCAGCGTCCTGATAGAGCCTTGAAATGAAGCCAGTTGCTTGCTGTGTCTGTAACGGAGCTCTGCCTGTGGGCTTCCCTCTTCGGATAGGCTAACGTTGAGTCGGACAGGCTGTGAATGTACTCATAAGTTCAGCTCATCCTGAGCTACCTTCCAGGGTGGACTCTGAAGCTGCACTCAAAGGCTTAGGGGTGTTTAGAGTGAAACAGAGGGACTTAGTAGGTAGAAAATTGGAAAAAAGTATGTAAAAAACATTGACAAAAGTTAGTCCAAAGTCACTCTACTTGTGGTGAGTGATATTCCTTAGAGTCGATATATGTCGATATAATAACATCAACCCCAGTTACTGCAAAATAACGTAAAGCCTACCCAAGCAATTTGTCTTCAGGACCCCCAGAGGCATAAACACTCTGTTCTTCCCAAAGCAGAGAAGAACTCAATATTTTAATTTGAGGCAGCATTAAAATTTTCAAGGCTAATTTTGGAGGGGAAAAGCACATTTCAACTCCATAGAACAACCCCCACTGCCCGTTTTCAACAAAGGACTTGAAATTCATTGTTTACAGTTACCATTTTTTGATTCAAATATATGTGAGCAGTAGTACTAACATACCCTGGTTTCTGCTCCATCTGGTATTTGAAAGAGGGAAAGGGGTTCTGGTAAACTGGAGTCAGCTACAGTGCCTCATTTTTTGGAGCATCAGTATTGAATTTCTTCCCTGTAAAAACCATTTTGCTACCGTTTGGTCAAACATAATTTTAATTGTAACACACATTTAATTATTTTTGTCAAAAGCTGCTTTACTATCCTCGATACTGCCAACACGCTTAGCAGGTCTGCTCTGACGGGGGGAAACCATGTCTAGCTCCCCAAAGCTTTTTTTTTTTCTGAAGAGTGACCTCCCTCCACCCAGGGCAGGCCTATCTCTCCCCTCCAGACAGAGGATAAATCCCTTTTCCGTTGACAGCAGCTCATGGCGTGCGCACCGCTTACCCCCAGGAACCACAGGGCGGTGTGTCCGCTCCGTGTCTGCCTGACCAGAGAGTTTGGGATGTGCCTCACCACTAGACTTAAATCACAGCATGGCTTCCTCCACCGTATAAAATCAGCTTCCAGATTTATCACCTGGTTCACACTATGGCAGCCCAGGGACCAAGAGATGACCAGCCATGCACCAGAGTAACTGTGTCAGACCGCTCTCTAATGGATTAGGGACATACCATGAATTCTAGCACATATTTTCATCAGATGAAAATGTATCGGTTACCTTCTATTATTTCTGCCCGAAATAATTTCAGCCCTGCGCTTGTGAAAAGCTTCCTTCTCAACTAACTTGCATTGGCCTAATGCCATTGATTGATATCATTAACAAAGGAGCCAAATAAGGATCGGGCCAGTTGAATTATTCCGTCTGGCATCCAAAGGCATAAACATGCCTGTACTATGCTGCTGATTGCCCAGCACTCTGCGTGGTGTCATTGTTTCCCAAGCTACCTGTCTCTGCGAAGTGCCTCAGAAAACGCGAGCTCAGCTAATGAGATCAGGTGTGAATGACAATTAATTTTCTCCCACTTGAGCACACCAGCAGGGATTCTGGAGGCAAGACTTTTGCAAACACGTCGTCTCTCAGCTACTGAGACCACAGCTACTCCCTACACTCAAGCTTATTGATTTTCTGAGATACCTGTTTTACCCCATGGAAATATTCCTGGCTGCTCACGCAGCAGATTCCTGCATCAACAGAGAACCTCATTGTGCTGTGGGGCATCCAGCGAATGTCCGAGCAGTTGAGGGAATTTCTATTTCATGTCTTTCTGTATCCCGCAAAGAAAGAACTGCTGCTCGGAGAGACAAAGATTTTAGCAGGAAATCCACCGAGCATTCAAAGAATTCATTCAAACCCTCTTCTCTGTGATCCTTAAGCAAAATAGTAGCAGATTCCATATAGACGGTGTTTTGACATTTTTGCAGGCAGTAGATGGTTGAGGACTCCTGAGTTCAGTTCTTGACTCTACAGTTTCTGGGTGACTGTGGCCTTCCCTCTGTTTGCACAGCAAAGGTGAAGCAGCGGCATTGGTACAAACCTCCTTTGCAATCTAGAGTGAAACCCATCACAGAAGAATCAGGTATTATTCTTTTCAAAGAAGTGGTTAATAGCAACACCTTATGTCTTTTCAGAGGCAGGTAAGGTTGAATTCAGAGGTTAATTTGGGAGGTGGAAGCTTGTTTTGATAGCATCAGGGTGAAAGTTTTTCAATCCGGGCTCCCTTCCCTTTTTCAACTCCTAATAGAGCACTATGTGTGGTTTACCTAGAGGGAGTATTGATCTGGTAAGATACAGAATAAAACCCTACCAACATAATCAAGTGGAGAGAAGAGAAAGGAAAAAACCCCAGAGCCTGAAACGGCTTATAAGTGCTTGTTATATTTGCAATGCTTTAAAGAGTTCAGTCTTCTCTAGCCCAAAGGATGGTCCAGTCCTTCACTCGCTTTTGAGTTTTTTAATGACGAGGAAACGATATATTCATTTGACATAAATCAGTTACCTAAATATCAGGCCAAGGTAAGACAACAAAGCAGACAGCAGAGTTTGCAAACACTTCTGAAAACACAGGAACAAACAGCCAGGTGCACTGGGATTCATCTTCCCCAACTGCAGCCTCCACCGAGGGGCCCTATGAGCTTGTTCCCTAGGCTCCCGCTGTGATAAGGGGAGCTAGGTGTGTACGGTGCGTACAGAGGAGGGCCGACGTAGCTGCCCTCAGCTGACTTTGTCCACGGAAAGACATCTGCATTTCAGGTTGCGGCTCACTAAATCTAGAAGTCAACGACAGACTGAGATAAATTGCACCCTAGAAATACTAATTTCTCTTTGCTGACCAGAATCAGAACTTGGGTAACTGTCCAGAAAACTATGTTGGGTCAGATAATTGTAGCAAGGCCTTCCCACCGGGCTAGGAAATATTTGAAGAACCCAGTGAAGCCTCTTTATACTTTACCCTCTGTAGCTGATTTAGTCCCCAAAAGAACATAGAACCAAACCTCACGCAGCCAGTTACTTATAAACGGGACGTTACTTCTGTGTGAGAAGACACAGAAGTAATCAATCACTAGGGGCAAAACGAAGTCCTCAGGCGTGTCTTTGACAAATATTGTGACAGCTTCTTGTGTCACGCAGGCTGAACGATGCCTCATGCCACAAGAGTACTGCTAGTTATAAACCCTGCAAACAACAGACTGCTCCGTAAGCAGACGCTGGTGCAAGGTCCTGGCCCAAAGAGGTATTTCGCGATGGCAAGTCATTGACTCATTAAGCGTATTTATTTCCAGCTGAGTGCTAATGAGCATTTATAACCAATGAATGCTTGCTTTTTTCTTTTTGAAGTGACCAATTTGACAGAGAAAGTGCACAAACAATCCTCACAAACAATCCCCACCCTACCATCTTTGATAAAACTCTGATAAATATGATCTACCTCCTTCTGTCTGTGAGTTTTTGTTTGCAGCATTTGCTCTCCTTGGTTATTCCTGAAGAATATCTGCCAACAAAGTTCCTCCTATGTACCAGGAAGCAGCGTACGTTAAGCACAGATTTTAACTGTGCGTTATTGAAGCAGTACGGTGAGGACTCAGAGGAAACAGGGATGATCAGCTGAGACAGTGGTGGCAGTGGAGGAAGAGAGGATGTAGCACACAAATCCGTAGGAAATCTGACTTCATTGGTTCTGTTGCTCTTTTGCACGTTTGTTTTAATCTTCAGACCATCGGGTGAAGAAGTGGCAGCTCTAGGGTCAAAGAGAATTAAGTGCGTTAAGTAGGAGCTCTGGCAGTGCTGCTGCATCTGCACTCATTGCCTTTGGCTGAAAACGAATTCTTTGCAGGCAGCAGTAAAATGCTTCCTAGGAGAGACTTAGCCATATAAAAGGATCCTTCAGATCAAGAAATGTTTCTTATATCTTCTTCTCGACTAGCCTAAAATCCCTGAATAATTTTCCTTACTGTTCTGTGGGGGGGGAATAAATAGTCAATGACATGATTTTTACCATACATGAAAAAAAGGGTAGTCTTGTGTTCAAGACACAGTAAGAGGAGCTTGTGTTTCAGGTCCTAGTTTTCTTCAGAATTTGCAACGTGAGAAAAGAGTGAAGGATAGTAAAAGACAGTTAAACCAGTTTATTTTGTGTTCTTTTAGTACAATATCTGCACATTTAATTTCATATTGGAATTGTATGTCTGGATGTGTATGAAATTAAATTTTGTTTCTATTCTGAATTTATTTAAAAAGGAGACGGTCAGGATGCACTGCAGGGTTGTGATCGGTCAGAGATTCACATGATATTATTTGTGCTAAAGGAACATAACTTTAGCTTTCAGGAGATTTCTTACATGATTGCTCATTGAAGCTTTTGATTAGCTTCCTGCAAATACGTTGGCTTGAAAAGTGTGGGGAAAACTTGTTATCCAGAATTGTGTCCTAGTCTTCCACTTTTCCAGGTCAAAAGAAGATATTCCAGTTCCTCTGTCTTGAGCGCTGGCTAAGCACCAATTCATAGCTTGTGTTGTCTTGCCTGGTAATCTGGATGCCAGAGGTACGGAAATCTGACCCCAGCACAGGACAGAGTGGTGGAAAAGTGGGAAATTAGTGGCATATTCCCCTCACAAATAGAGCCGGAGTCCTTTAAAACTTCCTGCCATGGAAACCGGGTGTATGGCCTTCATGGGAAAGGCATGAAGTTCCAAAATCCTGCAGCTGGCAATGTCTGGCTAGCCAGGGTGTCTTCATGCATGGTGGTACGTTTGTAACTGAGTCATGAGGAGGGAGAGTAAAAGATCCCATCTAGGAAAGCAATCAACTGATTATCGGAAAAATGCTGAGAATATCACTTTCTCTGCGTGAGAGAGGACACAAATACTGCCTGCGTCCATACCCTCTGGGGACTTCTGAGAAGATGAAGTCTTGTAACAAGCTCGGTACCAGCTGTTTTGCTAAAGGAAATGACATGAGACACAGGGAGAAAAAAAAAACCCAAAGCACCTAAATGAATTGGAAAAAATGTTTTCTCAGGAATTTCTCTGCTGTTTCTTGACGCAACACGGTATCACCATGTTGTTGTTGGCTTCTGGAGCAATTAGGAACACTGCCTGCTTGTATTAATTACTACAGATTCTTGAAAGATGCAATAGTTCTTTCCAGAAGGGAAGAAGTCATTAGGATATGAGAAAATCCCGCATTAAATCTGCAGATTAAACATCAGTCCTGGATTAATTTAATTTATGGGCATAAATGAATGGCTTTAACCTTGAAATGAAAGCATGAAATAAATGCTTTCTGTCACTGTGTGAACAAAATTAAACTTAAAGTGGATGGGAAGAAAACAATGTCGGTAAACAATACAGGCAAATTACCTGTTCTGGTTCCCAGAAAATCTGAATTCTCTTCCACTATTTACCATGACATTGCGACAGGATTTGGGGTAAGTCTCTAGAGTAGGATGTCGACACAGATTTAGGTGAAGAAGTCCCATTTTAGGCACCGATGTGCCTCCAGTTCTTGGCACAGAGGTTTCTGCCGCCAGCGTTTCCCAGGCATGCAAATGTCTGCCCCCAGACAGGGCATTCCTCAGTAGGCTTTTGCATTCCCCACTCCATCTGCTGCACGTGTTTGGTCAAGCGGGGCATATATCTCACCCTAAAGACAGATGAGTCCTATGCTCTATAGTGTCCGATTCTCCACCTCACAATGTACTGATATATGCAGATTTGTAATTTTTGGAACGTCAGACTTATTACACGCGTTCCGAACGTGTTCCCAGGAGCGATGGCACTATCTGTTGAGTCAGTCGTGCTGCCCCTGAGTAAGTAGATAAGTAACTGTGGGTTGGCAGAGAAGACAGAGAGCAACACCAATTTATGAGAGGAGTAATCAGAAGAGACATGAAAGAAGCAGAGAAACTATCGTTTCCACTCACTAGGAGGTGGATTAGTAGGCTAAAAAGCAATAACAATTGCCTAGGAAATCTCACTATTTTTTATTCTGGAACTGGAATAATTGAAGTATCAGGATATGTGGGAGATACCACGTTGATGGGAACAAAACTGACTGTTTTCTGTCTTTCCCACACTGCTCTTCCCAGCTAGAGAATCTTCTCAATGCTGCTGAAAACTCTAGATGTTTACAAGTCTATTCTTCACTACCACCCAAAAGTAATCATGTGCTGTGGAAACCATCTGTCTTGCTAGGAGGGTGGAAACATTAACCTGATCCTGTGGAGATGGAGACATTAAGTTTTTCTCTATGGATGCATTACATTTCATGCGGCCAGAGAGAAACACACAGTAACTCTCTGAGCTACCCACTTTGTTAAGGCAGGTTTTAAAACCATTAACATAAGATGAAAACTGATTATTCCACGGAAGAAGGACTCACTCTTAAACTATTCAAACTGGAATTTCATTTAACACATATTTCTTCCCAGAAGAGCCACGTGTCAACAGTTTCTTCCCAGAAGAGCCACAGTCTCAAACAGCCAAGCCAATTATCTTCAGAAGAGCCAGAGGTGTCCACTTTTTAAAAAACACATTTTCTTGGTTGGCACCATCCTGTTACAGTCCACTGACTGATTTGACAGTGTACATTCTTCTCCAGTGAAAATACAATATCATTTTAGATATACAACACTGGCAGGACTAAAATGGATGAACATATGTTTCTTTGAAGGCTGTTTGCTAACAGTAATTGCTTTTACTTCCAAAAAATTTGTGAGAACTCCTCTAGCATTTATCTTGCAGGGTTACGTAGAAAGTGAAAAACAACTTTCAAAGACAAATCTTTCAAAACCAGTATGAAATTCATCAAGTAAATTATTCAATGGTTCAACCAATCTGAACTATTAGGTTCAAAGCTGGTGGCAAGGAAATCTTGCTGTAATTTATCACACTGGGGAGACAGGTAAGATGGATCAGCATTAAAGCAGAGAAGACAGGGTCAAATCAAAGCTGATTTTAATGAACACTGTACTTTACGTCTGTATCTCAATTTTCCAAGGTTCAGACCTATCTCCAATACTATGCCTATAGAAGTTTCCCTGAACAAAGCCACAGGTTCAAGTTTGGAGTATATGGTGGGTCTGTCCTCCTTTTCTTTCACTCCCCTTGCATCAAATTTACAAGACTTAAATGGCCCGTGGCAGCTTGTTCTTTGCTAAATACAAGAGTAAATTGCACGGAAGGCTGAAAAGTGTACTGGAATGCAACAAGCATGCACATTAATTCTGATCCCTGGAAGTCTGAGTTGGCTCCCTGAAGGCAGTTGGAGGGAGGCAGTCGAGCCTGGCTGGAGGAGCGCGGGGGCTTTGAGCATGTGCTGGCATTGACTCATTTCTGGCTCTGCCTCTTCTGCCCTCCTACACACTCACCTACCATCTCACCGGCTAACAGACGTGGGAGGCCTAGTCCTTCAGAACAGCTGTATGAATCTGCACAGGGAACAGGTAATTTTTAAAGCTCTTTAGACGAACACAGGTTGTAAAAATATCCAGTAGCCAGAAGCTCAACTATAAATTAGAAGTAGCAACTCTTTAGCAAGGCAAGCTCGTACAGACACCAACTGAAAGGAAATATTCATCCTTTAAATCACGACGTGATGTCTTTCTGAAAGATACACTTTAATTTAACTGAAATTTGTTGAAGTGCAACAGGGTTCTCTTGCCTAGGAGACAAGATTATTTCCATCCACAGGTGGAAAACCAAAGCCTATAGTTTATGCCATGCAAGAGGGCCAGCTAGCTTAGGGCAACCTATTATTTGCATAAAAACTCCCAAATGCTGCCGGTGTCAAGTAACGTAATGAGAGAAAGATGTGGTGCCCAAGCACATAACCCCACGTAGTATGCCAGCCCTCTGCCTCCCACTATGCTCCTGCAGAGGTGGAAGGGGCAAGTTTCCAGAGGTGTGGGAAAGGGATAGAGGAGAAATCTACATCCATATGAAATTTTGGGAAACTGGTGTCTGGTTTTAGATGCCACAACAGTTCCAGCATAGTCACCTTAGACTAGAAAGTTGCTAATTTTCCCTTGTGTCTGGAAATCTCTGGGAACAGTTTCCCTGAAGAAGCAAGGTCAGCTTACAACTATCAGCAAACAGAACCTTGACCATTCTGCGTGAACCAGCCACATCACAACTCTGATAGGAAAGATAAGGCATCTCTGATCAATGGCTCTCGTTCAGAAGGCCCTTTATGTTTTGTGTTGTACACAATGTATAAGTAGAGCAAAGTCAAAAGACTGTGTTCTACACAAGCGTGGACTGCAGAGGCACCTAAGTTTAATGAGGGACAGAACAAATGATCAGAAATTAGAGGGCTGGGCTGTGCGCGGGGCATAGATATGAAAACAATGTTCTTGCAAATCCTTGTTCTCTTGCATGAACAGAGAAATAAACTGCGCTTTTTCCTGTTGCCATCTGACACATATAACTCAGTGATAAAAAACTAGCTGATGTACTCATTTAGATTCTGTTCTCAAGTTGGGAAAGAACTTCGAGGAAAAGACACGTCAGCATAATTTTCCAGACTAATGGCACAAGTTATTCTAATGCATCCCTGTGGGAATACCACAGTGGTTTCTCTGTACCTTTATCTCTTCATTTCGCTAAGTATGTGGCCCTCCTTCAGGTACGAATTAGTCTGAATTGCAATAGAAAACACGAGTGACACCACTGGAGCAGGTCACGCGATCTTGGTTACGTATAGTATAATTTTCCTCTTGTGATGGACAATCCATGGCTGTGTTTTCCCCTGTGTTTTGCAGAAAAGGGAGCTGAATAAGAGGACATCTGGAAGGAGGACTAGAAATAGTTGTAGCTTAACAGATGACAAGACATTAAATAATTGCTTTCATTTCTTCTGAAGAACAGAAAGTTAGCCCTGTAAGGATATTTCATGTTTCAGAATAGTATAGAAAGCCAACAACAAATAATAGACATAGATTAGAATTATAAAATCATCGCATTCTCTTCAGAAAAAAACCCCCAAGATTTAAGGCTACCAGGAAGGTTTAATTCCCATTTCACTAATAACACACAGGAAATCAGCATTTCCCTCCTGGTTTCAGTTCAGTCCATCCCTCTTCTTGCCCTCCTGTAGTAAATTTTCACGCAACATTGCACTTCACTGTTAATCGAATATTTTGCTCTGTCTTCTTGTTGGGTGAGACGATTATTGTGCTTTGACTTTTTTCAACATACAAAGTACTTTCTGTGTCTGACTTTGATTTATGGCTGCCTCCTCTGCTTTTTTTCAGAAGACTAAACCTTGGCTGTTTTATTCATGGAGTGGTTTTCCCCCTTAATGACTGAAGGACTCTTTCCCTCCATTGCACAAGCAGTGGTGTAGCCGGAGAAGACTAATTGAAAACCAGCCAGGAAGAACCCTGTATGGGAAGGCATTTGCTACCACAGGAAATTAAGAAGCTGGCAGGAAGGGGACTGACTTGTTTTCAGATAAAGACCTATTTATATTCTGAAGTGCAGCTTGACCTAACTGTTGGAAAGCTATTATTTTCTGCAAGGGAGAAATGTCAAGAAAAGAGTATTGTACCATCTTCAGCTTCATTGCTGAGCTCCTGTGTGTGGCTACTCTTGTAAATCAGAACAAAAGGACTTCTTATTCAAAACCAATGCCTACCGAACAATCAAAACCTGGCATGGCTTTTTATTGCTTCAGAGTCAGTGAATGTTCAGAAGCGAAACTCTCACGTTTTGAAATGGCCTTAAATTACTGCGCTTTTTTTTTTGTCTGCATCAGGTCCATGACTTTAAGAAATTGTAGACATATTCTGCACATCCATATGATCCTCCATAATTTTGTATTTATGGTTGCCCCAGCAATTAAGGAGATTCAGTGCAATTAAAATCTGAATGCAATTAGTGTGTAAGGGTGCAGCTGCTATAGGCAACAGATATATCTTCAATAAACAAGCCAAGCAACATGAACTTTCACACCGAGGGGTTTCATCCACAGTATTTATCAATTTATTACAGCATCTGCAATAATACTCAGCAGCTGCAAGTTCTATGAAAACTGGAAATAAACTGGACAAGCCAAGAGAGCCTAATGCCAAGAAAACATTGACATACTTGTATTGCAAAAGTATCAATGTAGATATTTCTTTGCTTTCTTCAAGAATATATATTGGATCCAGACAGTTTTGGCCCTAAAAGTGAAAGAGCCTGTGGGGAACCTGAACCTCTGACCATTTGTTCTCCTGTGACTCATTTGATCTCCTTGACCTCCTGTAAGTCTAAGGATATTCCCAAGATCCCTCGAGCCTCTCTTTTTCTTCTGTCTGCCTCAGCTGCCTCAGCCTTCCTACCACCTGCTTTTTACTGGGCTCTTTCAATTTCTGACCATGTGAAGTCTTAAATGGTGCTGACAAAACCGTTTACAGCGAGCATAGCTGCAAGGATACATTTTAAGCTCAGGAGTCAAACATTTACACAAACTGAAACCGAAACTCACTGAGATACATATTTGTGGTATGTCATCCAGTCATTTACTTGCATCGAGGGTGCTTATTTTGACATCTGAAGAGTGGAGCTTTTATGTCAGGATACTGTACTTCAGCAGTCTGAGATTAACCTCCTACGGTCAGGGAAAAACACCCTGTAACTTGCATTGAAACCATCTCAAAGCATCTCCGTTTCCCCAAAACTGCCGTCTGCATGAAGTCAATAGCTGTGCTATTTACTCTACGAAGGACTGAAGGGGAAAAGAAACGAATAACGTCTTAATAGCTGCCATCAATGTGGGCTGTTACGAAGCATTTTAGCTGCTTGATGGACTGCAGAAAGAGTAATTTTCTGTGAGGCAGCCACAGGGTACAGAGCTTTAGGAAAAAGTGTTCAACCACTAACTAAGCCAAAATGTACCACGGCGTCTCCACTGGGCAGGATTTGCCGCCGAGAGAAACATTTTACAGGTGTGCTCTGGTGGGTCTAGGAGCTGTGAGCCATTGAATAGCTTTCTTTTCTCAAAAGTTTTTAATTATAACAGCAAATTCTTTGAATATTTCACGGTGGAGGGGAAGAAATGGTAAAATCAGAGAAAAGTACAAGGTAGGAAAATATGGACTGGAGCAATAAAAAAAATATTAAAGACGTTATGAAACTTTAAACCAAGAATGTTTTCTTTTTTAAGCTGAAATGTAGTTGTTGGCAATATGGTGATGTTTTAAATGCTTAGATGTACACATCTATGAGCACCTGAGTTTCTATCTACCATTTACTTTTTTGTTGCATGTTTCAATGTGAGAACAATGCAGAGTAATCTGCTCCTGTGGAAAGGTTGCAATGCCACGTGCACAGTGACCGAATGTCTCCAGATAGTGAAGGGACATAAAAACCTCCTACCAATAATGGGCTTCTCCCACATTGCATAGAGTGCAGTTTCTTTGTATTTCTCCTTTTAAACACACTAAATAAAGGTTTAGTGTATTAGTTATTTTTATTACTATATTAGTATATTATTATTAGTGTATTAGAGGCTGAAACCTAGTCTCTTTACCTGAAAACAGTAGCATCAATTTTAAGGTATCATAGGTGGCGAAACAAATATGCCTTCATAAAAAGTAGAATAATAAAATAACTAATGACAGTCAGTATATGGTCACAAGAATAAAGACATAGTTTGAACTAATGTATTTAATTTCTTAATTAGACTGAAAGTACATACATCGCTAAATATGGGAGCTCAGATGATTGATGGAGACTTGCTAAGCTGCAAGATGCTTAAAAATAAATGTTCAGCAATGAAAAAACTCAAGCACGTCTGGCATGTTTTTCCACAGACAAGATAGAGGCCAATAGGAAGGAAGAGATTCCTTCTTTGTATTTCTGGAGTTGACCAGCCAATTCACCCACCATTTGTCCACCTCTTTCTTTCCAGGTCATTACTGCCAATAAGTTGGCACACGATGATAGTGTGCTCCATACAAACTTCTGCCACATGGGTCGAGTGCACTTGACTTCAGCTGGATCTTTGGAGAACTACTCGTTGTTCAGGTCATCATAAATCACCTCCAGCATGGCTAATTCCCTCAAGTGCTGGTTACCTCTCTCCATGGCGGTCCGCTTGCCTGGATGACATAAAACATCTTCCTTGAAAGGATACCTTTCCTTCACGCCTGAAAGGAGCCACATCCAGAGGCTGAGGACTTGTGCCCCTTTTCCAATTGTTTTGTCAATGCTACCTTCCGTAGAAAAGGATCTCAGCTGCTTGGCTTTTCTACCCTCTAATTCCAGGCTACTGGCCCCATTATCCCAACACTGGAGCAGACAGGTGACTGTGTTTACCTGGATGATGGCTGAAATCCTTTCTCATATCTCGCAGCTCACGCAGGGATAGAGATCAGGTGGTTACCATCTCATTTATGAGTTTTTTCCTTTCCCTCTGAGAAAGAGGAGGAACCCTCCCATCCCTCCTGAGTAGCCGCAGTGCCTGTTGGGGGGGGTGATCTATGGGTGGTAGTCTGAAATAGCTGTTTAACCCTAAACAAGACCTGAAGCACATTCAGGAGACACAGCAAGAGGAACATGCTGGTTTGAACATTCCAGAAGCGGACCATGAAGGAAGGTGCCTCCCCAACAGATTGGGTCTCCCAGACAAAGTGTAAGTATTAGTAGTTCCCGACAGATGGCTCCCGAGGTGCGGACATGACGGCAAAGCTGGGTACAAATACCAGATTAGTCTCATGAACAACAATTTTATCGTATCGTAAACCCGTATTACAAAGTACAGTAAAATTATAAACTTGACCCAGCTCCTAGAAGTGATAAACAGCGTAAGAGGGGACAAATGCAGCAAGTGAGGTGTTACATAGCACAGCACCGAGAACAAGCGCAACTCTGAAAGCAAATAAATCAGCATTGTGATGAATGACTGTTAACCAAATACAATGAACGCTTATAAAAAATTTGTTCTAACGCATTCTGGTCAGATTTGACATTATCTCAACTCATCGTGCCCCACGTTGTGTGCCAAAAAGGACTGTCGTGGTGTAATCCCAGGCAACACCTAAGCACCACACAGCCACCTTCTCACGGCCCACTTCCCCCACTGGGATGGGGAGGAGAATGGGGAAAAAAAGTAAAAGTCATCGGTTGAGATAAAGGCGGTTTAATAAAACAGCAAAGGAAGAAATAATAATAGAATATACAAAACAAGTGATGCACTATACAATTGCTCACCGCCCACTGATTGATGCCCATCCCTAAGCAGCAATCATTACCCCTCGGCCAACTCCCCCGTGGAACATCCCTTTGGACACTTTGGGTCAGCCGTCCCAGCTATGCTCCCTCCCAGCTTCTTGAGCACCTCCTTGCTGGCAGAGAATGGGAAGCTGAGAAGTTCTTGAGTTAGTAGAAGCACTACTTAGCAACAACTAAAACATCAGTGTGTTACCTACATTATTCCCACACTAAATACGATCCACAGCACTATATCAGCTGCGAGGAAGAAAATTAACTCTGTCCCAGGACAGTACCAAATTTTAATATCTTTTCTTGCATGTAAGAAATATAAGGCACTACTGGAGAGGGTCCAGTGGAAGGCTATGAAGATGGTCAAGGGACTAGAGCACCTCTCTTATGAGGAAAAGCTGAGAGATCTGGGTCTGTTTAGCCTGGAGAAGACTGAGAGGGGATCTCATCAATGCTTATAAATATGTAGAGTGGCTGTCAAGAGGATGGGGACAGGCTCTTTACAGTGGTGCCCGGCGACAGGACAAGGGGCAATGGGCACAAACTGGAACTTAGGAAGTTCCATCTTTCACGTCCCACCCTCAGGAAAGAGGGGGGTAAGTGACTTCAGATTCGTAAATTCTCAACAGTGCAGACTAAGGTGAGATAAATCTCAAGGTCCATATAGAAACATTTATTAGCTTCCCAAAATGGTTAGTATAGGTCTTAACAAGTCCACAGTAATTGGTTAGGTATATAACAAATTATGGCAAGTGGTGGGATATACATGGTGTTAGTTAACAATAATTATACAAGCAGTAATTTAGAACAAACAGTACTTAAGGTCGTACTTAAGGTCGTTACTTAACAACTCTAACCGTTACTTAGCAATTCTAACAGAGAAACTGAAGGATAGAGAAAGGAAAAGATGGAAAAAGACAGAGAGAAAGACACCACTGGTCCTGGTTCCAGCATCTTTTTCAGGGAATCTTCCCAGGCATAATCTT